>JAUIMW010002549.1:0-10564 GCA_033557785.1 Enochrus cinctus | reverse complement strand
AGCTATGTAGTCATGCTCCCCATAGCCAGTCAATATGTCTAAGACAGTCATTCAGCTTAATTTCTACACATACTTGGGACGATTGTCCCGACTTTCTTCATATTTTTTAATATGGCACCACCTAGTGGTAACAAGTTGAATGACATGAAATGACAAATGTTTGTGATATGAGGTACTTAAATTTAATTACAAGTAAACAAAACATTAAAATATAAAAGTACTTTTTTTAAACCTCGAGAAGGTTATTAAAATTGTTACATTATAACGTGTGACTATGAATTAAAATAAACTGAACATATAATATTTAAATTGAAACAGAAACATTTTTAGTTTTTATTTTTAATATCACCCTTGTTATCAACAACCTTTTGCCATCTAGTGGGCAAATTTCCAATGACGGATCGATAAAAACTAATTGGTTTTTCAGAAAAATATCTGAAGATGTTATTTCGGACATCCAAATTTTCAAATTTTTTACCACTTAAAAAAGTACCGTTTGGAATAAATATATACTAAAATTTTTCTCTATACGTTTAAATTTTTTAATGTAAATGAAGCTAAAAAACCTTCTTAAAGTCTAACAAAATAAGGAAATAAAGACACAAAAATTCCAACTTTGACTAAAATAAATATGTAATGGAAAAAACACCAGTGGAAAGAGATCATTTCAAAATTAAGAACGAGATTTATAAAAGCTTTTAAAATAGACACAACTGCGATATTCTCACGAAATAGAGTATATATTCTGATGTTCGATCTGAAGGTCTCAGGCAATTGACACTATAAACAATGGGCAGACAACTACTCTCTGTAAAGTATCCCTACTTTACTGCAATATTACTAGCTTTATACAAAAAATGACCTTGTTAAAATAGCTTAGTTAAGAATGAAATAATCTGTGCTTTGTTAAAACTGTAATTTGTTAAAACCAAAACACATAGAGAACACAATAATTATTACCAAAACTGGTATTCCATCCACAAACCAGGATCAAGAAGATGAATGCTCTGTACGTTGATAATACAGCCAATGATTGAATGTATTAAATAATTAAGACTCAACCCCTGATGGTTGGACAACAATGACCTTCTATTGGTTGTGAACGATGTTGACTTTTTTGGTCGATCAATTCTTTCTGTGTACCTGGGTATTCCCCAGCTATTATCATATACTCTAGGATACTCTGGACATTCGCATAGTATGATAAGAGGTTCCTTATACTCAATTGTCTGCAAGCAAGCAAAAGGCAGCCCCTTTGATGTTGCTTGGTAAGGTGACATCCCCCCATGGAGACTGATCCCCGCCTCACACTGTTTTCTTTTCTATCACTTTAGGTAGTTAGAAATTAGATTTAGAGGGATGTCCTTTACCCTGTAACTGACGAAAATGTTAGTATATTAGGGAACACACCCATTTGAAGGCATTCGTTACTTGCCACAGTTAGTGGGGTTGCTACTTCAAGAGTTATTTGCTTTAGTAGAGTGGTGTTAAGGTAGTAGCAATCATACTCTGGTTCGGATTTGATTTTGTTCAGTTCTTAAAATATCTCAGCCTCTTCAAACTCTTTCAAGTAGAAGAGGATGAGGTTGTTTGTTTTTTAGCAGCTTAGTACCCTCTGAATTTTTATTATTTGTATTTGTATATTCCATGTGTTGACTATAGGGGTTCCTTAATCCATTTCTGGACTCTTACCAAATTAAAAAATACTAAAAGACTATTTACAATATTTCATGCTATTTACTGGGACAGAAACTCTCGACAAATAGGTATCCCTATTGATTTATTGAATGAATTTCACACTTTGCGATTTGAAAATCTTTTCATTGAGGTGGCATATCTTGTTTTGTCCCTTAACATAGCACGGCATATGCCTTCTTGTCCGGGAACATGTTAAAAAAGTCGGCTTGCAGGAGCCTTTACTCACAGTCAACAATAAGTCCCCTCGTGCTGGACACCTCCACTGCACACTCCTCCAATATCCTCACTCTAACTTGCAGCAGGAATTAAGAAACTACCTTTAGTTAAAGATGGTTTTGAGCTAGAGAATGATCTTCATAAGTATATTGTTTGCCGACTACTGTGGGAAAATATTTACAGAGAACCATTCAATAATTTTCTATGAGGATCATTTCACAGCAGTTAACGATTGGTATAAAGCAATTTGAAACTCATTTGGATTGAGAGAGTCGCAACTCAATCAGAAAAGGAAAAAACTGCTACAGGATACAATCTAGTTACAAAATCAATCAAACGAAACTTAATTATTCTATTGATCTCTAAATAATTAAAATCTACAACTTGTCTCTCAAAAATGGATTTGGCAAGGAGGCCTACTATTTAAACTCAATTTCCTTACATACTTGTTAATAATCATAAAAAAATTTCTGGAAAATTGACTTCATTGACCGAAGATCAGATCCAAGATAGATCCATTTCTTCAAATCCATAATAATCAACCTTTAAATATCCAGATTTTTAACCTATATATACTACAATATGCAGCATTAATTTAACCTTACCATCAAAACCTACAAACGCATCGCAATAAAAGTGATGTCATGGTTTTCGAAGTGGAGGCTATCTGTAAATGGTGACAAAACTCAGGTTATGATTTTTAATTCTAGTTTTTTAACTAACGAGACAGTGAACGAACGTAATCTCTGTCAAACACTGAAAAAGATTTTCGTGTTGAAATCAACAGTAGATTAAATTTTAAGGCCCATGCAAATATAGTCAAAAGGAAGGTTATTGCTCATTCTGCTTTAGATCATTGCGATTCAACAACAGGGGCATCACCACAATAATAAATTATTTAAACCAAGAAATGAAACATCATACAGAACTAACATTTGGAGGGTGAGGCTCCACAGTCGATGAATTTAGTCTTACAAACAACAATCTGAACAACAAAGACTATTTTAGACTTACTACACTGAATGTGATTTTTTCCTTTTTTTATCCTATATAATGACTGAGTTACTTTGGTTGGTGGCCATTTGGTTAATTTCAATAAGGATCTTTTTTTAATATCAATTAAATTATATGACTTCAATTCAATATATAAAAAAATTATTATAAAAGTCAAAATTCTAAAGAAAATTAAAATTAATTCCGAAACAAATCATCTCCAATAACATCACATACTTTTCTTTTATTGTTTAGAAAAATTTTCAAGCTTGCTGCTTCCTAAAAATTGCACTATTTGAGGTGGATTTTCTTTTAATTCAAATCCTAAAATATATTTTAGAGCTTTAGAACCACATCCGTCTTATGACATCAGAAAGAATATTCTCAGATGTCTCCAACACAAAAAAGATTGAAAATATCCAGGATAGGAAACAAGTAATTTATTATGTGAAATCTTTGTTTGTCTTTTTTGTTGAAATTAAATATACATTTTTGAGAAGTAAGGTATCCTAAGATTTATGCTAGCAGTTTAGGATATCATGTGAGATTGGATGCAGTCTTGGAGAGTTTAGCTAGACATTTCAAAGAAGAATATGTATAATCAGGAATTGGAATGTCAACACAGGATAAATAAGGCATCCCCAGTGAAATATTGAGGAAAGTTTTAGATATATCAGAACCTCTAGCGACACATGTTTCAAGGAAAGATATTTCCCTTCCCAATTTAAATCTGCTATTGTGGTGCTTGTTTATAAGAACGGTGACTACAATGATTGTATAAACTACAGGCCAATGTAGCTACTTCCAGCTATTTCGAAGGTTGTGGAGTTGGACATGAAGAACGGTACTATATATCATCATACAGGCAGATGTGTAGCAACTGCACTCCTGCAGGTCTTGATAACGGTGACACAATAGCCATAGATCAATAGAAAAGATTTCTTGTCCCTAAGTCTCAAAGTATAAATGTGCAAAAGCTTTTTTGAAAGTGTAGTGATCTCTTTGATTATACTCAAGATATCTATTGTTCGATCTGAGTTTATAACAGATCTTGAAGTTACCTTTGATAGAGGTTTCACTTTTGATGCTCATATTACTGCTGTGATGTATATGCTGGATTTTATTATTATATTATATCATTAAAAATATTTAACATTTCTAATCTGAATGCTTTCATTATTCTATACAAAACTTTTGTATGCTTCACGCTTAAATATATTGGAGCATTAGAAAGATTATCAAGATGATAAGAAATCTAATAAATACTTCAAAAAAACATATCAAATAATCAGTACATTGTAAATAAAGGAAAATGCAACTCGTAATATTATCAAGATGATAAGAAATCTAATAAATGCTCCATAAAAACATATCAAATAATCAATGTATTGTAAAGAAAGGAAAACGCAACTCGTAATATTATTTATTACGAAACTTAAAATTAATTTGTTACTAATCGTAAGAAAATTCTACAAAGATCATGCTTTTTAATTTATGAATCATAAAAATCAATTTTATTCTAAAATATCATGTAAATATTACATATCTTGATGTTCTTAATTAGCAGGCACTATTTCGACCATGTCTACTTCTTCTCCAGGCTTTTCTTGCATTGTTCTATAAGCTTCCTCAGGGAATGCAACAGACAAGTGCTTGCTGAAGTCATAGGTAATTACTTTAGGTGCTACGAAACCTCCAAAGTTTTCTCTTCCTTTGTGATAAATTCCTGCTCCCGACAAGGGGACCGGAAGGATGCTTTCGACATCTTGGGCATCCAAAAATGGCACAGTAGTTTGAGCAACATCTCGATCAAAATCAGTGTTAACAAACTCAATGTATTGGTCAGATTTAGAGTCTGGAATAGAAGGTGATGGTGATCTGGTTGGTACATCTGGATTTTTTAATTGAAGACGCTTCCTGTAAAATTGAAATTTTCATTAAACATTAAACACATTTTTCATAATAATATAGTTCTATATATATATTTTTTAATTCTAAAAGAAGTTAAAATTCTAAAGCATAAGCATTAGGGAACATTAAGCCTGCTCTGCCAATCTAATTTCTATAGTGTGAATTTTCCGATTTTATTTGTACTTACAAGCGAAAAGGCCTAAACACGCTTAGCGGACTAAAATACATTAATAAATTTAAATAATATTTTTCTTTATATTTAACCATTTGACTTCACTATGTTTGTTGAGTTTAACGCAAACAGTGAGGCCAAATGGTTTTTGCTAAAAAACAATTTTAAATGGTTTACCTGGGGTTGTTAAAAGAAGCATCCGTATTTGGGTTATCCTTCCAAAAGCTACGCTTTTCGGCTTCAATAAGCTCACCGGTCGCAAAATTAAATGGACTTATGTATATTTCAAAGTTCAAATGACTACCCAGCAGTTTGAACCTAATACCAGTTACTAAATAGCCTTCATCTGCCACCAAATCATCCAAATCTAAAGCTCTACTCTCCCAATTCATCATGTGGTAGTCTTGTTTATTATGAACATTTCTATCGGTCAGCTTGTAGTCATCCACAGGTACCCAACGCACAGATTCGGAATCAATATTACCTCGAGGTAGCAGCCTGCCTTCTTGAATTTGCAAATGAATGACTCTGTTGACTTTTTTAAACCTTAATCCTGTAACGACCATATTAGCTTTAATATCTGAAACTACGGGTCTTAAATTGAAATATCTGTCGGAGTTACGGCCTGGGTCATCACATAAACACATGCAGTAAGAGCAGTGCCAAAAGAGCCACCTCCACCAGCTGTCCACAGAAGTCAATCCTCTCCTGCAGCCTTGTTTACGCCCTAAAACTTTCCCATTTTCAAACTCAATATATTCATAGCGCCGCCCTGTAGAAGAATCAGCAGGGCACACCCACATATCGCTATCATAAAAGCGGCAATTTATGATTTTTCCTTCGCAACGTCTCTGTTTTTGGCACCACAAATTTTGGTAGCAACCGTGGCTTTTCGTGTAGGAATATTCCGAGCAAGTCTCCCTGCATGTGCCTTCGGGATTTAAATCTACTTCGTTCTGGAGGTATCCTTGGAGAAGCTCCGTTATTTCTTCGTAAGTTTGACCTTTTACATGTTTTTTAGGATCACAGCGCCATAGGTCACGACTCGTAGTTTCCATTGCTTTTTGGACTGCTTTGATGGATTGCCTTGTGCGTTCTTCGTAGCGGCTTCTCATTAAATTAGCCTCTTTTGTGAAATTACCTGTTTGAAAATAAGGTCAATTAGTTTACGGTGCAGTTATGAGAGAAAACTTACCTTTTCCATAGGTTCTTAGCAACATGTATGAGAATTGAATCATGCTGTATCCTTTAAGCTCAGTAACGGCTATCGTATTGTACAAATTTAGCAAAACTTGTTGGGGGGATTGCTGTGAATTGCATATCATATCGCCCTCTACTTCCTGTGGAATAAAAATGGTGCATTAAACGTGGTGTGTTATTTTTAGTTTAGAAGTAATAAACAAGGGTGTGCGTATGTTTTTTTATTGTGATAAAATTATTGAAATTACCCTTAAGACTTGGGTGTATATTTTTTCGTTCACGATCAAATCATTGACGTTTTGCATAAGCTCAGGTACATTTTTGGAAAAATTGAGTGTAGTTTCGGCAAAGTCTTCCCAAGCCCTGGGGGGCGAAGGCACTCGTCCTGGGGTTGTTTGAAGCGCTTGGAATCTTCTGAACGTATCGTAGAGAGCTGAAATACTTCTTAATTCGGAGTACATTCTGGCCCAAGCCCACGACCTTTCTATGGTTGTTAACCCACGTGAAATATCATAAGGGTAGTCTTGGTGCAAGTCGTTCCCGAACATTTCGAATTGTTGTATGAGGGCCACTTCGGGTACTTGTTCTTTAGTGCCTATTGATGCGCCACGATTCAGCTGATCCCACAGGTTTAACTCTAGCTTAATGAATTCGTTACGTAATTTGTCTGCTGGTATTAGATCGGTGGTTTTCACTGCACTGGTAGTAGAGCCACAGAGGGCTATTAGAAATAGAGTTACTACTATGTGGTACATTTTTGCTTTGAATTGGACACTTTACGGTTAAACATTCACATTACACTGATACCTGTAAATGAAGTTATTTTTAGTTCTAAGAATGGATGCGTCATAGTCAGGTGTGCAATTATAAACAAAATTATTGTGAATAATTGTAATGACAAAGAATGTTATTCAGAGGGCAAGTAGTAAATGTGCTTAGATTACCATTTTTGTAATAATTATGCCATTTTTATAAAATAATGCATCGGCATTTTTAATAATGCTGCAAATTTTTTTTGTGTTGCTCTAGTATTACATATTTGTGAAATAAAGAAATTTATTGTGGAATATTTATTATGTTTATTTTTCTTAATATTCATCTCAACAATATGTCTTGTATAAATCATTTTTTAACTTATATTTTTGTGCCCCAAAATATTCAAAATTAGCAAAAATTTCATTTTCAAAGCAATATTATAATTTTAATTGTACAAAATTGAAATATTAATTAATATGGGGGGTATGTTTTGTGATTTTTTTTATATTTAAAACATTACTAAATGACATGTGAAATATTTCTTAAAAGTGAAACTAGGAACTACAGAGCAAATATTTTTTGTTGATAAACAATTAATTGTTTAAATTAAAGAAATATATAGGCGATTACTGTTTTGTTATTGTAATTCACACCATTATGTGTTACTTTTGTTAGTGTTCTAAATGGAATGAGCAATGAGTTCATGATCCAAAGTTCTTAATAACAGTCGTAAAGTGTAATATTACACCTTATTCCAGTTTGTTAAAAAAACATTTCAACAATATTTTCAAGACTATGTTTAGATTTAATGACAAGAAATTTGTTGTTCCTTGAAATCAAGCAATTAAATTTTCCAAGATAAATTAGATCGTATCTTGTAGTTAATTTGTTTTTTTCCTCGCTTTTTATAAGTTGCAAAAAACACTCTTAAATTATTTTAAATTGCAAATTCATGGAAATTGGCATTTTTTTCATTGCAGTTGGAAATCAGAGCATGTTATGTTAATGTCATCATTGTACAAACTTTCTTTCATCTTTATGTGACAAACTTTTGCAAAACAATAGTTTACATTATAATAAAAGTGTCTACAATACTTTATTTATATTTTTTACTAGCTTATTTCCATGTATAAACATATTTTAGATTTTTTTCACTGTAATTATTCACCTGCATGCTGATCAGGTACATTCTGGAAATTATTTAAAAATTTTATAAAGAGCAAATTGAGACATTACTTCAAATAATTTCGCAAATTGTTTATATATTTTATATTATCACTAAAACAGCATTTCTGATAAGGAACACATCTAATTTTTTCCAGGAATTGATAACAATAAAGCATTGACATTTGTAACGCATTATCAACAAACAAAACAATGTTATGCTCTATATAAGTTTATTATTTTGAAAACGCTTAGAATATCTAAAAAAATATCTGTCAGGAACTAATTTTTTATGTAATTATTCACCGGAGAACCAATTCTTTGAACCTAAAGTAAATGATTCATTTACAAGGCACGTAAACCCGTTACCTTGCCTTCCTCATCGATTATATCCGTAATGGAATTAAATTCATTTTAACTTTTGAGAATCAAAGTAATTATTTTCACGCAGATCATCTGATACTTTACATATAAACATTTACAAGGTTAAATTGTAACTTTTTGCTTCGTTTGCATACAAAAATGGTAACTGCGAATATGCGTTTCGCCACAGAAACAATACTTGAAAACTTTACTGTTTTATCTAATTTTATCACAAAAACACACGAATTTTACGATACGAGCCGCAAGTGCAATACGCGAACACCTGACACACCACGAAACACCTTATAACGAAACCGCTAGAACAGCTGTACTGAACTTATTTCAATGAAATGTGCAGACGCTCGCGCTCTTTGTTTACGGACGAAGTGGGGTCCGCATACAGAGAATTCACCGGTAGTCGTGTGCGTCACGGGTGCAGGACCCCCTTGCGTGTTGACATAAACGCTTTGTCCCGTGATGATGTGTTCTTTAGGGCATTCCTTCCAATTTCAAGGTCGTTTTGAATGCCTCTAGCACGCGCAGGTGCTCGTGACCTTTTTTCACAAGGCTCCATAAATCCTTTCTAATATTTATTATAGAACGAAATTATTTTAAAAAATGCTAAAAAAATTTATTTTGTTACAGGTAAAGCAGACTATTCGTTCGTAAGTACTACTAACTGCATCGCAAATCTTTTTTTACGCAAAAACTGAACAGGGAAAGTATTGGAAACGCCGTTATAAGGCTTAAAAAATTGATTTTGCTTGTTATATCACACTTGCAGAGTTGCAAGTGAAAGTGTCTAATATTAAAAGTTGTTATTATTACGGAATGACGGACTTGCTAATTGATGTAATTTATGAAGATATTTCTATTATTTAGAGTAATTTGACGCTTTGTCCAATGAGCCGGTTATAAAAATTAGTCGGCCGTACGTTCGTTATAACAATTTAAAGTGCATGTTGTTGTAAATAAGCAGTATAATAACGAACATGGTCGCATAGGGGGCTATCCTGACCTACTCTATTAGTGTTGACGTTCTGTTCCATTTTGTTTATCAGTAGGTGACTCTTGAGTTTGTTACTTTATTTAACTACTTATTTGTACTTTCTTGCAAGAGAAAGCGCATGTAATCTTTCAAAAATTCGAAGTTGAAACTTTTTAAATTTTTGGGCTTTAACGGTAACTGGGAAGTGTTTTGAAAATATTATAAATTGTTATCAAATAAGTCCTTTTTATGTTAAAAATTTATTACATCTAAAATAATAATAAAAAAAAATTCAAATAAAAATGGCATCTACAAGTAAGCAATATAGTGAATTGAAAGATTTTCCTGTAGCTGAACCCGAAGACGAAATAGAGGACGTGGAAAGTTATAGTGAATTTGAAGAAACTACTTCGAATAAAAAGAAACGAAATTATCATTACAATACGGGAATTAGTGCCGAAATACCAGAACACTTTAGATGTTTAGATTTATGGATTTATTACAAATTCACGACCAACATCTTCAAAATAAATTGACAAAAGACAACTCCTGAAGAACTTTATATATTCTTCTCTCTAACAATGCTGATCGTTTGAGAGAAGTTTTTGAATGCATATCCAGGGTATTTGCTTTTGTTACGTTTTCTTTGCTTCAATGATAATTATAATGAACCTCTAGGTCATAGGTTCCCAACCTTTTCAGCACCACCCCCTTTATAGGAAAAAATTCAACGCCCGCCAAATATTAAAATATAGATGCACATTATTTATATTTTATCAATGTATCTATATATTAAAACTCAAGAAGTAAACATTTAAAAGTCTAAAGTACAACTACAGCATGGAAAAGGATTGATGAATTGTGGTACAAGGAACGTACAGGGTTGCTCAGGAAAGGTGGAGGACATTATAACGTCCATCGAACGTACAAAAATGGACATAGTTACTTGTACGGAAACAAAAAAGAAGGGGTCAGGGGATAGAGCTAGTGAAGGAGTGTCAATCTTAATACACAAAAAATACAAACAAATACACAAAATATCCAACTGGGAAGCCATTAATGATAGAATTATAACACTAAATTTTACATACTTAGGACACCAA
>JAUIMW010002548.1:0-10566 GCA_033557785.1 Enochrus cinctus | reverse complement strand
GTCAAGCACCGTTAGGGGACCATACATCAAAACGCGGATGTGCTATCAAAAAGGCCATGCCTTGATGACAGCAGGCATTGTCGTCGTCTAGAAGAAAATGATGATGCCTTTATGGCTGTCAGAACTACTGTGCAAACCCCAACATATCAGTAGTAATAATCAAAGACCTGGGTGGGAAGAAATCTCGAATTTGAACCTCACAGTTTAAAATCTATACTACTTAAAAATTTACTCAAATTACTTTAAAAAGGAACGAATGTTAGTAAATAACTAATTTTACCAAAGAGGAAGAAAGTGAAGTGTGTGCAGTTGCTAATTGACCATCGGAAAGTAGACGAGCTCCCATTAGACAGTATAACGTCAGATCACCTTTTGAAAGAATAGCAATGGACATTATTGGACCATTTTCGGAAAAAACCATTGGAAACAAATACATCCTGGCTGTGATGTATTATTTTTGCAAATGGATAGAAGCATATGCAATTCCAAACCAGACCAGAAAGCATCAACAGTAGCTGAGAAATTGGGAAAACCGGATCTATCATTTCGGTGTTCTCTTAGAGCTTTATTCCAACCAGGAATGAAACTTTGAATCTCAGCTATTTCAAGAACTGAGTAGGATCAGAAAGATCAGGACGACACCTCTAAATCCCCAATCCGATCGAATGATGGAGCGTATGAACCACACAATTTCCAGACATCTAGCCAAAGTCGTCGCAGACCAACAGCTTGACTGGGACGAACACCTAGATTTATTCCTATTGGCTTATTGTTCATAGCCTCAAGAAACCACTAGCGTTCACTGTGTGTCAGCAGATTTGATGAAGAATAAGGGGATAGCTTCAAACTTTAGGAAGAGGGTTGGACAAGTTCAGGATCTTCAAGAGCAAGTTTCACGGCTCAGCCGGGTATTAACCATCAAGAATGGCAGCCAGCAGTTATATTATTTGGTGGCGAAAGAAAAATATTTCCTCAAACACACCTATCAGAGCCTTTAGGAAGTTCTTTATGAATCGAAGGCCGAAGAACAAGATTGCCTGCGAACATTTTTAAGAACTCGGAAATTAAAGTCACCGTTTGTTGTTATCATAAAAGACAGGAGACAGTGGTAGATATCGTCACGCATCAAGTGCCCGAGGAAAGGAAGAGATCTGCAACCAATGGATAAATGGAAGATTCTACGAGGGTTACCAAATCAGGCATTTTATAAATACGAAAAACCGTTCTGAAATACCATGCTATTGGGAACGGAAATCCGGATTCAAGAAGCCTCTCTGTCTATTTAAGCATTATGCGGACCGTAGGAGTACTGTTCAGGACGATCAGTCTTAAGAGAGAAGCAGTGTTACGAAAGCGAGCGTATAGAACATTCAATATGCGAAAATTTCAGATGTTCGAGAAAGAAATCCGCTAGAAGCGGCTGTAAGGTTCTAAAATACCGGCTATCGCATATATAAGGATGGGAGTGCGGCCAGCTAGTTAGATCCGTTCGGATCGGATCGCCAGCGCCATGCTTTGCAAATTTCATTTGTGTGTAGATGATACACAGATATATTATTCATTTGATGAGTCTGATGTTGACGATGCCGCTTTTATATTCCACAATTTTCCAGCGAACATAGTTTTAAAATGAACGCAAATAAGACAATTGCTATCGAGAAAATATTGATAAGTTGGTGCGAATATTCAAGGTTAAGAGTTTTATGTTCCAGTAAATTTGTTTTTAATACAGAATTGCAAATATAATGGGTGGCAGTGCTATCACATTTTAATCAATATAAGTTAAGTTGGCTAATTATAGAGAATAGAAGATATTTACATAATTCTACTTTCTATCATAAAATTTTATTATATAAATCTTTACCGTAATCTAGGTACTAGGTTTAGCGGTATTTTATTTATTTATTTATAATAGTGTACAAAGTTTGAGTGGTATGGAATATGGTATCTTTACTCGATCGGCAAATTTATGGGGATATATTTTTCTAGAGTCCATTTCTTACTCCAATCGTCCTACTTCTAAAAATTGTTTTTAATGAAAGCTCATTTACAAACATGTTAATTGTATGTAAATATATATATATAAAAGATAAGAAGCATCTAAATCTAAAAAAGTTTTCCTTTATACTAATTTAGTAGGAGGAACTAGTTTTAGTAGGAAATAGCACAGAGAGCTCAGAAATACAGGCATTTTAAATATAATTTTAAATGATCCGTTGGTCTCCCCCTAAAGAATCTCTTAGAGAATACTGGATTGCATGAATAAACAATGAAGCTTTTAAAATAAATACTTATACATGGAGTATGGGTGTTAAAATTTAAATATAAGTAAATATAATCAAACATATATTTATCATAATGAAAATGAATCTCAAAATGGGATTTACGATATGATAGTTTTAGGTTTGAAAGTTAACAAAACGACGTAAGTAAATCAACATAATATTTAGTATGATGCCAGATTAATTAAAAAAAAAAACAAATAATAATAGCTAAAGATGCTTTTACGTTAAAAAAAACATGCCATTGCATCTCTGAATAATATAAAGAAAATATAACAACTAATTTGTTGTTCTATAGTTTTTTCCTATAAATAATTCCTACAAATAGTAAAAAAAAACGATTTTGTTTTTGTTTTTATTAACATTAGCTGTGGCCTATTGTGTGCCCTACGACTCAAATCGAGGCAGTTCATGGGAAAAATTACTTTTAAAATGAATTTGTTCCTATTTTTGTTTTGTTGCAAAAATAAAAAAAATATAACGTTTATAAACTAGTTTGTTTTTATAAATAATTTCCTTGTATTTCACATATTCACTTCATGTTATTAATTCAAAAATTTAAAAGCAACTACACAGAACCGTTATAAATGAATTTGTTGTTATAATTGTTTAAACACTATTTGCGTCTGGTGTAAATCTGGGTGCGCATAAAGACCACAGATGATTAATGAACAAAGCAAAATTAATTGTATAATATCAATTTAATCTTTTTTGGGACACTTTAGACTATTTTTCGAAAATCTAATACTGTACATATAAAGTTTTTTTTTGTATTTATAATTATCCGTTAACTTCTTTAAGTAAGTAAATAAAATGCCATAAGAAAAATTCATAACATATATGTGTATATTAGAAAATGTACAAAACTCTAGTACAAATATAAACCCGCCAAGCAGCATATTGCTCGGATGCCTCCTGAAGGGTTTCAAATGTAGACTTTTTATGTTCTGGTGAAACTTATGATCAAGTTTTGAAGCCTAGTACATCGGCGACCGCTGCGTTGTGTTAAAGAAGGATAAGGAAACTGTAGTTGATTCTTCTGTCTTGTGTTATGCGTACGAGTATTGCCACGACACCGATATGATGGTAAGTATTCTATATGATTTAAATACTCCCCTGCAGCTGCCCGTACTGTCCATTCAATGCAGCACTCTTACTGCCTTCTTTTGCAAGATGAAGATTCTTGAGAAGTAGTTTGATGTTCCTCAAACCATTATTCCATAAGTGGCTACAGGGTGGAACAGGACGTAGTAAGCTGACCGAACACAGGAGTAAGTAACCATCCTCTTCAGCCTTTTTGTGCAGAAAATTGCCCTCGCTAGTTTCTGGGCTACCGTCTTTACATGATGCAGTCAAATAAGTCCCGGATACAAGGACACTCCAATAAATTGAATTGCAGTGGCGCTCAGAGGATTCGCCGAAAATTAGATCATCTGCGTCTTCTGCTCGTTCACAGCCAATAGGTCATGAATGAACCCCTACGGCACCTCCGACTTCACACGTATACTATCCGAAACACATCGGTTCCAAAAGATCTGACAAACGTCAGTGAGGTAGGATCTAATTAGGTTGTGAGGCATTCCTCTGATATCCATGTTGGTTTGGATCTTAAAGTCCCTGTTTCTCAGAGAAGCGCATTATTTTCTCCTTCATCATCATTTCCCATATTTTCGAGAAAACGGGCTGAACTGCTATCAGCCTGTAAAAATTATTGCAGTCCTCGCTTCCATCTTTTTTAGGTAGAGGTATTATTTTAGCCATTTTAAGCTCCTTGCGAAAAATACCCGCATTCAAAGTTTTGTTCAATAGGCAGATCGAAAGGGTCAGCAGATCAGCATCAATGGCTTTATTAATTTAGTTGCTGTTCCGTAATCTTGGGTATCCTTACTCTTACCCCATCCCGCTTGCATACCGGACCCAGGAAAAAAAGATGCGGGGCTCTTTCCTGCTTTTCGGTGGCGGCTAGCTTGCCGGTGTAAGTTTGGCCTTTTCACCTTCCTAGTTCCGGAATTAATAACATTCCAAATTGCCCTTTGTTTGATCGTGTGCTCTTCGATTTTTTATATATTGATTCGTTGACTCTACTTGTTTTATGTAGAGCATTTTCATTGTCTGGTACGTTAGACGCTTAGACTCCTTGTCCCTTCTCACAGCGCATATGGTCTTCATGGCATCCAGCTTTTTCCCTAATTCTCGCAGTTCGACCCAACTTTTTGTTTTATTTCTATTATTCATAGTCATTTCTTTTTTAGGACAGCTCTCGTCATAAATATTCAGGAAGACGTCATGGAAGACAGTGTACGCCTCTTGAGCCTTCAAGTGTCCCAAGAACGTCCAACCAACATCCCGCAGCCGTCTGCAAAATAAGTCCAAGTTCTTAATTTTCAACTCTCTTAATATGATTTTCTCTTTTTTAGAAGAAGTTTTAAAAGCAGGCCGAATTTTTTATGCCAATAGTTTCAAAAGCCTTACTTAAAGTGCTAGCCTCCTTGGAGTCATCAAAATGAATGTACTCATCGAGACTATTTAGACAGTCTTTAAGCTTTTCAACCATCTATACTTCAGTTTTATCTTTCGGTCTTAATGTACTAAAATTCACATGTACTTACATTGTACCATCTACTAATGTGATATTTAACCTATTGGTAATTTATAAAAACTGGAAATCATGAGTTTATCAATGATCGTTTTATTTCTAGACGTGTGATTTTTATATTCATACGACATGTGAGGGACATATTAACAATAAGCCAATGAAGAGCTTAAACCAGGTATAAACCATTGCGCCTTGCCTTCTTATAAACCATTTTTTTGTTATATTCATTGACGCCAATTCATTTTGTTTTTATGTTTGCAAGAATTCTTTTTATCAAGCAACCACAAAATAATTTATTGAATTACAATTTTACCATTTTCTGTTTAGGTGATTATGTTTAATGAGAGACGACACGGCTAAGAGCCAGAAGATAAAGAAATTGCCATGAGTGAGATTAAGAGACAAAAAGATAGGCATTAAAAAAGTCTAGATAAAAAAACTGTCTACGTTCATAATAAATATAGTATATAATATTGCTTCACTTATAATAATGGCATTTGCTGTATATTGAAAAAGGTATTGAATAAAATGATTCTGAAGTACGATAATAAATAAATATATAGTTTTTATATTAGACCTTAGTTTCAGCTGAAAGGTTGCACGTCACACATCTTTCTAGGCTGATATCAAGAAGATTTCCTTGGGGAACTGTTGTGAATTTCTTTTTATTTTATATTCAGTTAATCTTTACATAAACATTTTTTTTTGTAATAAGTACGCTAGAATTTTTTTTATGTTATTATATATTTAGAATTATTAATGAATTCGAGCAAATATACTTTACCTGTAATTTCATACATGCTCTGTATTTTTAAGTAGATTCCTTTGATGCTTGTACGTTATACATTAAATGGAATACAGTGATAAATGCTATTCTATACGCATTCTGCATTTTATGCTACCCCATTATAACCGGAATTCAAGTTTAGGTCTCCGCCAATCTTATTTGTATGTAAATTACAACGGATGACCTCTACACGGTTCTAAAATGACCAGGCTGAACATCATTACCTTACAGAATTTTTTTAATCTAATTTATAATTTTATTCAAACAATTACTAGATTAAATAATGTAACAAAATCTTTTATAATAACAAAACAAACGCTCCGTAGCGTATCAGAAAATGAAATACCGGAAAAAAGAGAAATGGAAAGAAATAAAATATTTACGATAGGTTGACCCTTGTGCCTCGCATGTGAAAATTGTCATAAAAAATATCCTAAATATTTACGATGAGAAATAAGCATAAAAATACATAATTGTGTATCGTCATAGCCGCAGGCAGTGACCGATAAGTGCAAAGAGGTTGCTTTTACCATAAAACTTATATTGGTTTGACGACACGAAACAAATATTTAGATATCCTAAGGTAAAAGTATTCCCAAAATGTGACATAAATATCATTTAATAAAGCTGCTTTTTCTCTACGTTTATTAATGTTGAGATAATAGTTTCGAATTGAGTTACGAAAAATAATTTTTATCATTAATAAAACTATTAAGTGGAATAAAAGAATATGTTTTTAATTCGTATAAATTTAAGTATGTAAGATTTATACATCAAAATAAAAACCAACATAAAAATTCTCATAAAAATAGTGACTTTTCATTGAAACAAATGAAAAGTACATGAAAGGGAGTAAAGTAAATGCAACCACGAATTCGTGAACAAGTTTAATGCATTTGATTAGTTTATATTTGTCTTTTGCGAATTCGTACCTATTACTAGGACTGAAGCTAAAAAGACTTAAAGTATTTTATTACCGAAAGACAGGCGGGCACGTAAAGTACCGTAGTTTTATTGCGGATGTAAAGAAGTGCATAAGCTGCATTGTACTTCATAGACTTCTCATATATGGGCACATCAAAGAGATTAAAAACAAATTACTTACTGAACTTTGGAATCGTTTTGTTTCAACTTTCTTTTTAAAGTCCACTTTGATCGCTTTTATTGCGTGGCTTAAAATAGATCGTTTAAAGATTTTGCTTTACGCAAATTTATTTAGGTTTGAAAAATCTTTTGATGAATATGAACTATTTTTTAATAAATTTTGAAAAATACAGAATATTTTGTCAATATACATACATCACAACATAGATAACAGTTTTATAGTAACTCAATTACAGATCAAACATGCGGTGTGTTCTGTGGCGATAGCATTTTTGAGTATACCGCTTCTTGGGTAAACCAATATTTGACCATGTTAATTAATGATGCTGCGTTCGTTATTTAAAACTCTACCGGCAATTTTTTTACTACTAAAATGTTTTAAAGGAATTACTATGCGTGTAATCAAGTATTATCTACAAAAAGTTTAAAAGCTTATAATTATGTTACTGTGTAGTATAGCAAATATTGACGTCAACACAAATTGTGATGCGCTATATTCTATCATTATTTGTAGAGCATGCTTGCGCCTTGCCTTCGTTGTAGATGTAACCTTATCTACAAACTAATACTAATATTTATATTTAAAAATCCAGACAGACAACTATAAAAAACGCGACCATGACCAAAGATCTTGTATGAAATATATTTACATTGTATGGTGTTCCAAACATTTACTGGCAAAAAAATGTTATTTACATACATACATATTGGGATGTACGTCCAATGAATTAATCTATTTGAGAGGGATAAGCTCAATTGTGTATACAAGCAAGCGCCGAGTATCGGCTTCCCCACGAGCATACGGGCGACATTTGGGATGCATCGTTTATTACATTACAATGTCTTTGACCATATCAAAAAGAAAGGTTGGTTCAGTGGAACTTCGAATTTGCGATCAAAATAATGGAATTTTTTGCCGTGTGATACAGAAATATAATGTTAACAAATTTGTTAACGAATTAATTTTATTTCCCAGTTCTTATTGGCCTTATTTTTGTTGTGTAATACTACAAACAAACTATCCAAGTTTTCGTAAATGCTGGATGCATGAATTTATTAATGTTGACTTACTTAACAGTTTACATAAACATAAAATGGCGACCTAAACATATATTCAATTTCTTTTCATATTAGGATATGGACGGATGGACAGACGGACGAACAAACGAACGAAAGAATGAATAAATAACCATTATTAATTTGTTTTTTTTATAAATGTTGACAATTTCTCATATGACTTTTCACTCTGTTGGATAAGAACATTTAGAAATCGCAAAAATGGATACTCTAAATTTTCACGATTGCTAAACTTTCTAAAATTTCTTCATAAGTTTTCGGAATCGAATGAAACATTTTAAGCACATTTATATGAATGTGTAGTTGTTTTTTGTTGCAGACAAACTTTTTTATAATTCGTTTAGTTTTCTATTTTATCATACAAATTTGAGGTAACTGGTTAGAATTTTAAGTTTAGTTATTGTTTCAAATGAGATGAGAATAAGATGAGAGATGAGATGAGAATAAGATGTTAATGTATCTGTTGCAATTTTTCTGAGAATAGGCTTGGTTCAAACATTTTATTTAATTTCTAATATCTAGAGATATCTTTGAAATGCAAATAATACTAATGCAGATTAATGCAGATGGGTACGGCTGTGGTATTTGAAGCTTTATAGCAGCACCAACGCTTGACGCCTATACCTCTATTCGATACCAACAAACTCCGCCTACGCATAGAATTCGTAATTTTGAAAATAAAAAAATTTAAGTGCATTTAAAAAAATTACTACACTTACGGATGACCACTAGCTACTGGCTACCATTAAATTATTTTTTTAAAGGTGTTTTTTTAACAAAATACTGCCTTGTGACAATCACTAGAAATTATTGCTTTATTTCTTTGTATTACACGCCATTTTTATGTGCTTTAAGCCACCCGTTTCTGTGCACTTTCGATCTGATCAAGCTTTAAGCATTAACTGTTGTACAGATGTTTACTTTATAGTAAAGAGAGGGTTGAAAAATTTATAATGCTTGTATACCACGAGTTATACTCAGAGGTTCTCAATAAGTTTTTGCTATCTTACTTGTTAATTTTTACATTTTTTAAAGTTCATGTTTGACCTATGCAATATGAGCTCAATTTGTTTATTTTGTGAAGAAATACGCGTGGGAGGATTTTATCGTAAATGAAAGGAATGATCCTGTATATCAATGTTCCAAGAAAAAGGCTTCTAAATACTTCTATAATATCGTTTTCTTAATTTTATGAGCGTCGGCCTTAATGCATTCCAAAATGGTTTTTGCAGAAATTATATATCTGTAGCGCAAGGTTCTTTATAGTTTTTTTTTAATTCCTCCATGTAAGAGTTCTGGTACATGTTGTACTTAACATTTTTATTGCTAAAAATACATTTGTTGTGAATTTTGGGAGTCTTACAATGTTGTTTTTGGCTCCACCCTTAATTTGCAGAAAAACTTTCTTACGCTCTGGATATGAAAAATAAATGTTTCAGTCATTTGGGCAGTAATAATGTCATATTACATAGTGACGTAATAAGGCTTGAGTAGATATTGGGTTACTTTGGAGTACCTCCACTCCTCTCCACCCACGTGACCTTTGGCTCCTTCCACCTCATTAAAACCTGATTGAAACCTCATTAAAACCTGATTGAGACCTCATTAAAAAAACTAATTCATCAATGAAGGAACAAATCGAAAAAGAATTAAAAAATGCATGTTGTTGAAGAAGTTCACCGTGTTTTAATATCTCTAGTTTTCTTTTAACATTCATACGTTTTTGAATGAGTTTATTTTTTAATTCTTTTTCGTTGTTCCTTCATTGATGAATTAGGTTTTTAATGAGGTTTCAATCAGGTTTTAATGATGTGGGAGGAGCCAAAGGTCACGTAGGTGGAGAGGAGTGGGGGTACTCCAAAATGACCCAATATCTACTGGCTTGCATTCTATTCACATGGGGTAGATTTTAATTTATTAATATGGCTAATAATTACTTTCAATAGTATACCATGACTCTAAAAATAAATAGTATTGGGCTAAATAACTCCTTACAATAAATATTTTAATTGTAGAGTTTTTGATGTAAGTAGATATTTTAGTATTCTGAAGTAAACATATTTCCTTCCTTAAACAGCAGAGCAATAAGACAGCGGTTGTTGTAACAATTAAGACTATCACGCAACCCTAATCGCAAATGCAATAACTCTAAGCGGTTCGGGCATATGCTGCTTTCAGATGGTCGTCAAATGTTTAGAGGCTCGTTACACTATTTCTGTATCTAGCCTGAAATTGTAATCCAGAACCAACATGCCGACAGCGCCGGGTTAATTAACCCTGTATGATGTGACTAGACTGGTCATTTTAGCTTAGAGACAATTAAGTTTCATAGGATAATGTACACATCTCTGTATTTAGCGCAGGGCCTTTGTGATTTATGCACTGCATTATGCAGACTCGGTTCAGAGTGGAGACGTTTTTAAGACCTTCTCGGAAACTTGGCAAACAAGTAATGTTCGGATAACTCAGTTAGCTATGAAACCAACCTTAGCATCAGATATAAAATGTTTGTTTAGCCAGAGAAAATTTAATATACTTATTACTGTTGGGTTACTAGTTAGTTTAAAGTTTGATAATAAATTCCGGTGAATATATCGTTAGTAGTTGACTGTATTTATCTTGTTTATAAAAACATTTTAATAAATATTGTGGTATTGAGGAATCATAGTTCACTATAATAGATTTTAAATTTATAAATTACATCATTCTACATTTATATA
>JAUIMW010002547.1:0-10567 GCA_033557785.1 Enochrus cinctus | reverse complement strand
AGCTCAGATTCTAAACTTAACAACTAATATTTCGCTTTTAAAAATGCACGGTACGCAACGCGTCTACTCACACCTGCCACACATAAGGAAAATCAATCGTTCTATTAGCTAGATATCTTTTCCATGCTTTCTTCTTTTTTTGATCTGGTCCCTTATTTCCTCTGACCACCAGGCCGCTTGTTTCTTGCCCTCCGTTACCCTTCTTACACCACATGTTGTCCTGGCCGCACCCTATGAGTGCCTGATTTTGTCTTCAGGAGCGTTGCTACGATTTGCATGAACTCTTTTCCTGTTGCTTCTTCTCTAAGTATAAAGGATCTTACTATTTCTATTCTTCTACTTGCTACCCTCCTCTCTTGTCTGTTTTCTGTTCCTTCTCTTATTTTCATTTCCAACAGAAAATGATTACTGCTTATCTCCGTACCTCTTCGCACTCTAACATCTATCTTGTGCCTGTCTTCCTTGTTTACTAGCATGTAATCTATGACAGATCTTTCACCTCTACTTAGTTCTTCTCTTCTAAAGGTGTGAATGCTTTTGAACTGGAACCATGAGTTTGCCACAACCATTTTCTGCATAAGACAGTTTTCCAGAAGCCTGATCCCATTTTTGTTCTGTACTTCCTCGCCATATCTTCCCATTTGGTCCCCTCTTCCAACTCTCGCATTGAAGTCACCCATCACGTAGATAGTCCCTCTTGCAGCCTCCGTCGCTTCTCCCCGCTCTTCCGAAAATTTATTTTTCTTTTCCACCTTATCGTCGTCATTTGGTCCATACTCTATTACTAATGACTTAACTTTGTTGTTTTCATCTCTTATTTCTGTTATTAGTCTTTCTGAGTTGTCTTCAACCTGTTCAGATCCCTATTCCATTTCCAAGTTACCTTCCCATTCACTCTCTCTTCCTTTGAGAATTTTCTTATGGCTATTCCCATGTCTCGCTCTTCCCTTGTGTCATCGTTATTAGTGTAGATCATATCACCCCTTTTTTGAGTTTATATTTATTTCTTATTATTTGCTCCTTCTCTTTCTATCTTTCCATCTCCACTAAGCATATGCTGTCCCTTATTTTAGTGACTCTTCGATGTGCTGTATCGATCTACAAGTCTTCCTTGAAGATTTTCTCAACTTCCTTCTTAGTTTTTGTATGGTCCTTGTTTTCCAGATATATTCCCTTTATTATAATGTTTCTTTTTCTGCTTTGTTTTTCAATGTTTATTATTCTATCTTTATCTCCAATTTTGTTGATTTTCTCTTTTATCTGCTCATTCTCTATTTTGAGAGCCTAATCTTCTTTTTTTAAGTTCTTTGTTCTCTTATCTTCCTCACCTCTTCACTTATTTCTCACTATTCCGTTCCTATTTTGCTCACCTGGACTGTCAGATTCTGAATCATTTTGATGAGGAGATATAATTTTCCGAGTTGTTCGTTTTAACCGGCGTTCCATTAGTTTTTTTTGCGTCTGTTAAAGGGATCATCCTCGCCCTTTCCTTTTCCTGCTTCCGTCGTTCGTCGAGTATTCCTCGCTCTCCCTTTCACTCATTGTTTTGCAATGCTAGTACATATCTATTTTACCTTTGCGAGTATATTATCTCAGTATACCAGGACGAATGGTGGGTTGCCTATGCGTGGCGCCCAGGTGGTTCGCAGGTCGACCCCTCGGTCGAACTAACCTTACCAATAGCTTGTTTTTAAAGCCTTTTGTTTCGCACCATCAACAATTACTAACCTACCTCGTAATGCAATAGTTAATTTCTCCGTTTCTTGAGCTTCGAAACGTCTGTTAAGACCCAATTTACGGCAAACTTAACGAGACACCTGTAAGCACACACGATAACACGTTCTATTATTATCAATATAAAGTTTATAAATATCAGAAAATTTGCGTATTGTATCAACAATATATTTTTATGTTATTATAATTTTTTTAAAAGGTTTACGGGATATATCATAAAAAACAGTAGGGTTGAACGTTAATAAAAAAAATATAATTTAAATTCTAAAAAAATTCAAATTTAATTTGTTTTTAATATTTGCAGGGACGACCTGGTGACAAAGGACAAAAAGGCGAAGTGGGCAATCCAGGTTTCGACGTATTCTCAGCTGTCAAGGTATTGCTCATCATAGCCCCTCCCCACGCTTTGGATGTTATTTTCTTTAACCTTTTGTTTGACACCATGTAACTTCACTAGACTTAGACTCAAAACATCAATACATATATTTTTTGAATTGTTCACCCTGTGGCTTAAGTTTAATTTTGAATTTTATTTTATTTTTATTTAGCAGCCTGGACGGGTACGTATTTTTGCTTGCGTTAGTGTACCGTTTTACAAAAAAAATAATAACCAGAGTAGTAGTGATCCCACTAGTAGTGAGAGTATAATGTCTATTGTGTGGAACACGGGCGCCGGAATTAGTTTTGGGATTGATTTGGTCGCGTAAATAAACGAACTTCGAAAACGCGCGACGAAACGATTGTTTTTGATATGTTTATCTCGTTTTTACAGGACTGCGAGTCCGATTTTTTTGTTCCATTTGCATCAGCACGTTTTACACGGAGCAATTTTTAAGTGCGGCCATTTCGACGGGTGTTTTGTACAGTTTCATTAAAACGAATCCTTTTTCGCGCTTTCATTTCGCTATTTTATTATGATTAAATTTGAAACGTGCTCTATATTGTATAATCAGCGTGCTTTAATACTCTTCATTTAGTAATGCACATATTGGGGGTTGTGTAATTTTATTCACATCGCATCGCCTAGCGGCGACTGACTGTGTGTTAATGCAAATAATAGAATTGTTTTATAAATATTTTGCCACTCTGATTTGAATTAGCTGATGTTTTCAGTTGGTTAGAGTTTTTTTAATTTTCCGGATAAATCCGGAAACGATTCTTTTGAGAATAGTACAAATCTCAGAGCTGGAAAAGCAATGGCAAATGTCGCGGTACTTTGCAGTAATTTTTCTTAACGATCCACTTTAAGAATAGAGGCATGTTACGGAGAAAAATAAAAAGGAAAGAGAAGTTTCAATGACCATTTAGTACTTCAACGCGTTCGGATTTCCATTCGTTACAAAGGCACCTGGAAAGTGAAAAGCTGCACTTAAAAATAAAGCTCGTTTAAAAGATTTAATTTCGCGAAACTTACAAAATTATATTTTTGAATGTTATGTTTTTTTATGTATTTTTATGTAAATATAAGGTTTTGGTGTTATGTAAAAACAGTTAACAAACTTTTTTAAAAGAATTGGTTATTTTTAACATTTATTTCAGGGTTTAAAGAGATCTGTAACAACTTTACGTGGAGGTACTTTGGGATACGCCGAGATTGTCGCTGTGAAGGTGAGGACTCTCGGCACCCTCTAGGAAGCACTCTTTTTTATTACTCCTTTTTAGCTACATTTAACATTTTACTGGTGTTTGGCTGTACTATTGTATTTATTCAGTATTGTATGTATTTATTTTGGCGTTTGTTCGAGTAATTCCTAAGTGCACCTCAAAGTCCCAAATTGGGACCTAAATAAAAACTCACACAATTACCCAAACAAACGCACGTATTTTTTCCAAAAAAAAACTAATTTTCTTATTTATTTTACTTTTTAAATTTTATCTAATTTTATTTTAAAATTTTTAGAACCTCTAGCTCGTCGTTCTTAGCTGGCATGCGATATTCTGGAGACCGTATTTATACTACCTGTTAATAGAAATTCACCTTTTAAAAAAACCTGTTGTATTCACCCTGTACGTTCCTTTATTTCACTCACGAGTAGTAAATTTTTAGGGGTTGCAAGAAAGAGGCCATAACATTTCTGCTGAAACAGTCATCACGCTCAAAGTGAGTTCTTTTTTATAGCACATTTTCATTCCTTTTTTCTCTTCTAAATTTTTCTGTAGCACCACGTACTACCCGGGTATTTTTTATTGCGGGAACTCTCCACCAGATTTGCATTTAATATTCCAGCACCTGCAAATCTCGTGCGCTTAAATGAGATATTAACGCGTATAAAAATGAACCGGGGGATCATCAATTTAAATAATAATTCGACGCTCCGGATCAATTAATCTACATAGAGATAAAGGTTAAAGCTTCTTGATTAATTTGGAGACGTAGACGCCTCACTGAATTTTGATGCTGTTAAGTATTTTAAAGTACTTGGTTAGGAGAGCGTTAGCGCTTTCATTGATTTAGTGGAGAGAGCAAAGGGCCGTCAAGATTAATTAGATGAACAACTTGCTTGACACTAAATTTATTATTATATATTGTTTGAAACGCTCCGCTTCTCTTGGGTGCAAATTATGAAGATATAGTTTTTCTTTCCTTGGCTTTGATGCACTATTAAATGTCCCTTTTTGCCTGTGGAAATAATTTTATTATTGTTTTTTTTTTAATTTTGAATTAATTAAAATATAAATATTTATTAAAAATTTTGTATTCAATAAGTAAATGGAAAGATATCTGATATTCCGTCAGATAAAATATATACTATCAATAAATATTTTCTACATTTTTAAAAATTGTATTTGATTCTATTGGCAGTTATGTAGATATTTTTGGAATTTTCTGAAAGTGTGGGTGAATTTCAGAAAAATAGAAACCATCTGCATTAACAAATTATCTAATGAGGGCATATGCAGCTACAATTTTAGATAATCTAAAAGAAAGTAAATACATTACCTTCATTAAATATTTTCTAGATATTTTTATATTATCATATAAATTTACTTTTATTTGTTTCTAGAAAATATCTGATTTAGATATTTTATCTCTTTCATATAAAACAAATATCAATAATTTTTTTTAGATTTTTTAAAATTGTGTCTGCTTACACTCGCAGGCTTCGCAATTCTGGTTATTACTAGTAAACTGTTGCTTAGATAGATTATCTGCATCATTTATTTTATAGATTATTTAAAATATTAACTGCGTATACTGTCAATAGAAAGTTGATATTACTACGTTTGATATGGATAAAATATATAGCAATACTAGCGAACAGTGAAACTGCAAACATGTCCATTTACAATTTTTTTATAATAGAATAGAATATTTGCAACACATATATAAATTTTAGGTGCCTATATATCCAGCTTTCCTCGCTAGTAGATTTTTTGATATCTACTTTACTTGATAGCAGATATTTATTATATAATATGGGAGTGCAGTCGTAGTAAAAATTTTAGACAATTTAGAAGATAGCTGATATGTTATCTAAAAATAAAGCTATCTTCGCTGGCTCGGCAGGCTCTCGATGGTAAATTTTTGAAATATCGAGTAAAGATGATATTGCAAATATCAAACAAAAATTTCTAAAGAAGGAGATGAAGAAGATACGCAGCTTCCATTTTTGATAATCAAGAAAATGGTAGATAGATTATATTTGTCTGATATTTTGTAGATTTTCCAAAATTGAACAAAGCTTCACTCACCTGAGCAAAAAAATAATAATATATAATAAATAAATAAGTATATTTATATTTTCTAAAATCTATTTACATTAAGTAAATTTTTAAATACATAGTTTGCATAAACTCTTTTTTTTAAATTATAAGTGCATATTTCCCAAAAAATATCTGGATTATTTAAATCTGCTTTGCAAATTTATTGACAAGGGCTTGTCTGAGTCAGCGAGCGGCGAGCACACGCAGCTACATCATCAACACATTTGTTATGCAAATAATCCATCTACATCAAGCAAGTAATAAGTCCGAGTCAGCGAGCAGCGAAGCTGCGAGCATATGCTGTTGCAATTAAAAAAAAGGTTATTTGTTTCAGATTTTCAAAACATATCACACAAAGCAGATATCATAAAAATGTATTAGTGATGGCTTGTCCGAGTCAACGATCAGCGAAGCTTAGAGTATACGAGATTACTATTTTAAAAAGTGTAGCAAGATATTTGTTTCACAATACAGGAATAAATTTACTAGCAAAAGCTTGTCTGAATCAGCAAAGCTGCTACAATTTTAGAAAATCTATAAAGATATTTGTCTGAAATATTCTATCTGTATCGAGCAAAAGTTATCTGTATGCAAATCAATTAGCGAGGATTTTTCCGAGTCAGCGAGCAATTTTTCTATCTATGTCATAAAAAGTAGATCTTTTCTATCTTTATCAAGAAAAACAGATGTCAATAAATTTACTAGCGAAGGCTTACTCGAGTCGGCGAGCAGCGAATATACGCAGCTATAATTTAAAAAAAAGTAACGATTTACTAACGAGAACTTGTTTTGGTCATCAAAGCTGAAAATCTATCTGCTTGAAACGAAGCAAGTAATGATACATTATTTAGCGAGAGTTTGCCCTGCAACAAATTTCAAACCAGTATCAAACAAAGTAGATATGATTAGAATATCTGCTTGTCTTGTCATGGATAAAATATCTGTTGTATGTTTAGAATAACATGTATCTTTTCCTTATCTAAATTTGCAGCTGTGTATAACTTTATTGGAAAATTTATGATTTATTTCTTTTATTTGTCTCTCAAGACAAGCAGATATCAATAAATTTATTGGCAAGGGGTTATCTGATCAACAAACTTGCTAGTATACGTAGCTACATTATCAAAAAATATCTCATGCAGATATCTGCATCTACATCAAGCAAACAGATAATCTACCTAAATGAAGCGAAGCAAATAATAATAAATTTACTGTCGAGGGCTTGCCCGAGTCAGCGAGCAACGAAGCTACAATTTAAAAAATCTTGAAGATTATACAGGTTTGCAAAAAAAAATCTTCTTTAAAAATTGTTTTAATTTTGTTAACATAACTTTATGTTGTTTTTTGCGCTGATTTCAAAAATGGCATTGGTTTTTTTCTATCACGTAAGGTTTGCCAACAAAATAAAGTTGAAATATTTGAAAAAAAGTACAAAAAATGGAAAATTTTTGATTTTATTTTTACTATCACCAAAAAAGCAAAAAGAACAACAATAATTAGCTAGCTAGTCTTTGTAAAAATCCTTTGGTAGGTCCAGATCTCGTACGAAATCGTGCAAGTCTGATTGAGAGAAAAGTTCAAGGCCATTGGTACCTGGGCTACGATCCAGGTCATCATTATCGCTACTACTATGAATATCTGCTGCTGCTAGTAGAGTATCTGGAGGTGAAGTAATAGACTAGTCAGGTCCATGAGGAACACGGCGTAGAGCCGAACGTATGTTGGTTGGGTATAAAATGTCTTTCCTGTTTTTTTAAATTAAAACTTTACACTGAACAAGAACAATAATAACAGTCATCAGTGTGATTTTAAGGCTCTGTCCAAATCATGGGAAATCCAAAACGAAATGGTTTTTTCTTACCTTGAAACCATTGTCTTAGTTCTTATCTTGGTCCCCTAATTTAATACCAACGTATGCAAAATGCCTTCTGAAACAAATTAGAAATGTTCCTTTGTTGCTTCTTGTCTACTAATAAGACCCACAATTGACTGACTGCAGTTAAGTTCACGCCTAGCAGACGGTAGGATTGGGGAGGGGGCAGACAGACTGCAATACGCCTTGTTCCAGTAGAAACTGTATTTTCCCAGTTTGGATACGTTGCCTTTTAATAAAAACATATTTTTTATAAATAACATACTCACGTTGTTGATTAACCTATTCACCATAAAAGCTCTATAATTAAAGCTAAACTAGCTACTTATATAGGCTATAATATTGAAAAATCGAACGCATACCGAACCTGAAAACCTCTGAATATAAGAAAATGTCAAGTGAAATTTGTGATTTATCTAGGGCTGATGTAACAAACTAAATATGCTACAACTTTTCCATCGCAGACCTGTGTTATTGGTTTCAGGTTGTCTATTCATGTCAAACAAAGTAGATATCATAAAAATGTATTGGTGATGGCTTACCCAGCGAAGCTTAGGGCATACACGATTACTATTTTAGAAAACCTAGAAAGATATTTTTCAAAAATCTAGAATACTTATTCTATATATACCAAGGAAAGCAGATATCAATTCACCTCAGTCAGCGAGAAACGAAGATATTTGTTTTTTTTTAAATAGATATTAATAAATTTGCTAATAAAAATTCGTTTGAGTCAGCAAAGCTATGAGCATACGCTGCTCCAATTTTAGAAAATCTTTATCAAGAAAAATAAATTTACTAGCGAGGACTTTTTTGAGTCAGCAAAGCTGACATGAGGTATATTAATATTAACATATACCTCATGCAGAAACGAAGCAAATAATAAATTTTAAACAAAAAACAGCGCATGCTCGCAGCTTCGCTGCTCGCTGACTCGGGCAAGCACTCGCTAGTGGATTTATTATTGTTTGCTTCGCTTTATGCAGATAGATTGTCTGCTTGATTGATGCAAATAGATTATAATGTAGCTGCGTATGCTCGTAGTTTTTCTGACTCAGACAAGCTTTTCTTGATAAAGCTAGAATATTTGAAACAAATATCTTTCTAGACTTCCTAAAATTATATGCTATCTGTTATACATTTTAATATTTGCTTTATTTGATTTGTGTAGAATATCTGAAACGTAGTCTTCTATATTATTTTTTAAATTTAAGATGCGAATGCTCGCAGCTTCGCTGCTCGCTGACTCGGGCGAGCCTTCGTCAGTAAATTTCTTAGTATTTGCTTCACTTCATGCAAATAAATTATTTGTTTGCTTGATGTAGATATATTAATAAATAAGATAAATTATAGCAGCGTATATTGTAGCTGCGCTGCTCGGGCAAACACTCATTAGTAAATATATTTATATCTGCTTTTCTTGACATAGATAGAATATCTTTCTAGATTTTAAAAACAGTATGCTCATAGTCATAGGATATCAGAGACAAATAGATTTCTAGACTGTAGTAGCGTGTACAAGCAGCTTTGCTGACTCAAACAAGCTCTCGCTAGTGAAAATATTGTAATCTGCTTTTTTTAAATGAAGATAGAATATGTGGAACAAATATCTTTCTAGATTTTTTAAAAGTATTGCAGCGTATGGATGCGGCACGAACAGGAAAGGGAACTGCGAAGGGAAAAACAATGAAGGAACAAAATTACGAAATAGAGGCTAGGAAAGAGAGAGAGAGTGAGGGAGATGGTACATGGAAGTACACAAAGGAAAGAAGTACAGAAGCAGCAGGCGAAGAGTAGTAAAATGGAGGGGATGCTGATGGGAACATGGAACGTGAGAGGGACATTTGAGGAAGGAAAGCTCAGACATATTATTGAAGTTTGATATAATGGCGCTGCAGAAAGTGAAACGGAAGGAACACAGCATCACAGAGATTGGAGGGTGTATATTATTAAATAGTGGAAGAAATGATAGAATGTTGGGAACAGGTTTTATCGTGGGAGGAAAGTGCAAGACGGCTATAAAAGAGTTCACTCCAATATCTGAAAAGATGTGTAGGCTGAGGTTAAGAGGAAAATACCAAAAAATTACAATGATTAACTTCCATGACCCATCAGAGGAGAAAGATATGGAAATTAAGGAAGAGTTTTTTAGCGAACTGGACAGAGTATTCGAAACTATACCACAATATGACATGAAGGTGGTGTTAGGAGATGCAAACGCAAATATTGGAAGATAGTAAGTATTTAGACCGACAATTGGACAACAAAGTAAACACGAGCAAACAAACGAGAATGGTATGATGCTGATAGATTTTGCAAAAGAAAGGAACCTAATTATTAGCAGCACGTACTTTCAAAAAAAGGATATACATAAGAGCACATTGAGGTCACCAGATGGGAAAAAGCACAGATGGAAATAGAAGAAAGCTATAGAAATAACCAAATAAAAAATATGTATCAGGGAATTAAAGGAGAACAAAGAGGTGCGCAAATTAAAAGAAGAAATCTATTCGAGGCCCTGGAGGAGTTAGGAATTGAAAAGAAACTTAAAAAAATTATAAAAATGACGCTGGAAGGAACGAAAAGCATGGTCAGGTGTGGAAATACGCTATCAAAGGAGTTCAAAATTGAGGAAGGAGTTAGGCAGGGGGACCTGCTATCAGCGACTCTCTTCAACTTAGTACTGGAGAAAACCATGAGAAATACAAACATCAACAGAAGGGGGATATTATATAGAAAAAACATCAGTGCCTTGCGTTTGCGGATGATCTGGTGATTCTAGCATGGAGTAGAGAGGAGCTGGCAAGAGTGGCCGGGAGGTTGGAACGAGAGGAAAGGAAAATGGGGCTACTAATAAATGAAGAGAAAACTAAATTTATGAAGTGGTCGAAGAGAAAATTTGTGAAAGGGAAGAGCTTTGAAATGAAAGGGAAAAAAGGGAATTAGATATGCGTTTCAAGAGGTAGAGTCATTTTCATATTTGGAGACAGTATTTACAAGGACACCGGGAGTGGAAGTGGAAATACAGTTTAGGATTCTGATGGGAAGTAGATGTGTAGGTGGATATAGTGAGAACGCAGAGATTGCGCTGGCTGGGACATATGGAGAGGATGAATACCCAAGGTCATCCTTACAAGTGCTATTGCGGGGAAGAGAAGAAGGGGAAGATTGAAGGCGAGATGGAGGAGAGAGGTGGAGATGGATATATATATATATATATATATATATATATATATATATATATATATATATATA
>JAUIMW010002546.1:0-10569 GCA_033557785.1 Enochrus cinctus | reverse complement strand
ATGTACTACATACATAGTTATGGAATTGTTATAAGACGAAGAGAGGAGTTGAATGGAGATGCGAGATGGAATGAATGAGAACATATGCAGACGCACTTTTCCCTGGGGCCTTAACTACTTAGTTATTGATTTTTTTTAAATAAGGACACTTATCTTGTGCAAGTTTTCCAAAATATATATTTCTGAAATATTTGAAAAATTCCAAGTTTGTTAACTTTTTTTATGAATCTTTAGATTTTATTTTTCGAAACAACGCACATATCTTACTGGAGTCTTACTTAGACATTGAAATTAGAACCTTTTCTAAATATTGTTTTTCAGTCAAGGACTATATACTTTTTTTGTTACATCAAAGAAGTTAGAAGAGTAAAAACTACATACAAAAGTGCCATAGGATCTGAGAAACATGGAATGTCCTCCAAGTACTTCTAATTGTATTAAAAAATCCTTGATCAAAGTCATCATTTCTTTAAATCAACTAATCAACTAATAAAAAGTCTCCAAACTTCCTGATGATCTCATTTTTATATTATTTCTAGAGATACTTTTTTAAACAAATGGAATGCCCTTCAGGTATTTTCACCTACATATATTTCTCTTTTTAGCTTCTAAACTCTTCTAAATTTAAATAAAATAAATAACAACATAATAAATTATATCAGAAGGTCTGAAGCATGGAATGTCCTTTGGGTATTCTGCAAACTACTCACTTTCTTCTTATAAGTTGATTAAACTTTGAGAAATGAAGAGTTTTGTCAATATTTTTTTAACATAATTAGAAGTACGTAGATAACAGAATACTTGGAGGACATTTCATGTCTCCCAGACACTCTGGTGTTTCTTCTTTTATGATATGGAATGTCCTCTAAGTATATTGTTATCTACGTACTTTTAATTATATTAAAAATTCTTGATGAAACATATCATTTTTTAAGTCCACTAATAAGAAGAACTAGAATAGAATTCTAATTGTATTAAAAATTCTTGATTAAAAATCATTTTTAAAATCAATTTATCAACTATAAGAAGAGTATAGTCTGCAATGTACCTGGAGAACATTTCATATCTTCCAAAGCTTTTGGTGGTTCTTCTTTTACTATTAAAAATAATAAACATCTCCTTATCGAAATAAAGTAAAAAAACAATATAAAAGTATCCGTCAAGGGATCTGAGAGACATGGAATATCCTCCGGGTACATTGGTATCTACGTATTTCTTATTGTATAATAAAAAGAGAATAGTTTGTAGTGCACCTGGAGGACATTCCATGTCCTAATCAACTAATAAGAAGCAAATTAGATCCCCTGGTGCTCCTACTTTAATAACACTTTATAATTTACCTGTATTTAATTAAACAATAAGAACAAAGTATATTACAGAATACCTGGAGGACATTCTATGTCCATCAGACTTCCTGATGGTTCTTATTTTACACTTGACAATCTAGTAAACGCGTCCAATTTATACAAAAATGAAAATCAACATAAAAGAAGTATTATATTAGAATGAAAACCACATACAAAAGAACCAAAGATATGGAATGTCCTCCAGGTATACTGTAATCTATGTACTTATAATTCTATTGAAAATTCTTAATCAAACACATCCTTTAATTTAAATCAACTAATAAAAAGAGCCAATGTCTTCCTGATGGTCTCTTTTTTTATTATTTCTAAAGATACTAGGTAAATGAAATGTCCTTCGGGTATTTTCATTTACTTATATTTTTCGTGTATATTATTAAGTGAAGAGTAATTATGTCGTGTGCTTGGAATACATGAATTACCCTGAAGATCCTTTTATTTTTAAAATCCAGGAAACTCTTCTATATTTAAATAAAATAAAGAACAACATAAAACATTATACCAGGTGATCTGAAAGCATGTCCTTGTACTCTGCAAACTACTCACTTTATGTTGTTTTTACACAATTCCCATTAATTATGTTTTCTGCCTTATAACATAAAATAAAGACCATCAGGAGATCTACAGGACGTGGAATATCCTTCAGATACACTACTAGCTATTAACTTGAGTTAATGAGTCTGAGATACATGGAATGTCCTCCAGGTGCACTGTTATTCTTCTAATTTTAATAAAAATTCTTAATAAAACATTTTTAAAGTCAACTGTAAGAAGAGTGTAGTCTACAATGTACCTGAAAAATATTTCATGTTTAAGTCCTTGATGTTTCTTCTTTGTTGCTAGAAGCCAATAAACATCTCTTTATTGAAATAAAGTAATAACAATATAAAAGAAAGACACTAGGTTAACTATGTACTTCTAATAATTAATAATAATAATTTTGTCTATTTTATAACCTCCAGGCACACTGTTGTTAACTTACTCTTAAATTAAATTTAAAAATTCTTGATAAAACTATAATTTCACACTTCTACATTATACAAGAATGAAAATCAACATAAAAGAAGTTTTGTATTAGAATAATAACCATTTAAAAAAGAACCTGGGGATCTGTGAGGCATGGAATGTCCTCCAGGTATCCTGCTATCTACGTACTTCAATATTTTTCGTTTATATTATTAAGTGAGTGAAAATTATGTTTAAATATTAAGAAAAAATGCGTAAAAAGTACTTGGAATACATCAATTAACCTGGTAATATTAAAGTAAAAAAGAATAACAAAAAAAAGGACACCAGGGGAGTCTGAAAACATGGAATATCCTTCAGGCACTCTGCAAACTACTCACTTTCTACTAGTAGGTTCATTAAACTTGATAAAATGAAGAGTTTTGTCAATATTTTTTAATATATTGAATACAAGAAGTAGTAGTATACCTGGAGGACATTCCATGTTTCCCTGACAGTCTGGTGTTTCATCTTTTACGTTGTTTTAACACAATTCAATACAATGTTTTCTGGTTTAGGGTTCAGGGTCTCGGGAACTTAAAATATCCTCCAGGTACACTAGTATCTTAATATTTCTAATTACATTAAAATTTTTTGATCAAATGCATCATTTTTTAAGTCAACTAATAAGAAGAGCATCGTCTGCAGATAGCAGTATACCTGGATGACAATTCATGCCCCGAGATCTCCTGGTGATCCTTCCTTTACATTAATTAATTGTATTAAAAATTCTTGATCTAACACATAATTTCAATAAGTTTAAGCAACCAATAAAAAAGAGCAGTTTTGTAGCGACTTGGAGGACATTTCATGTTCATATTGTTACAAGTCAATAAACATCACTTTATCGAAAAAAATTAGAAACAACATAAAATAATCCATGTTCCCCAGATACACTACCTTCTACTTACTTTTAAATAACAATATAATAAATAATTTCTTAATTTCTCTTTGTACTTTGTAGCGTACCTGAAGGACATTCCATGTCCCCCAAATTTTCTAGTGATTCTTCTTTTGTGTTACTTTTACTCTGTTCCAAAAAAAGCATGTTTGTTTTTAAGCAAAAGTTGAAGAAGATTCGTTAAAACTGCCAATAGTAGCAGTCGGGTCATGGTTTTGATGTGACTGCGATCAATCTATGACGAGGAAGGTAAAAAGTCTTCATCAGTATAAATATTTTTATTAATAGACCATACGCCAGTGATCTTAAAACTATATTTTATATTGATTTAATGCCTGACTCCAGTGAGGTTAAAATGTGAGAATCATTTTGCTCGACTATCTTTGGTGCACTTAATTCTATACCATATTTGTATAGAGGTGGTAACAGAAGAAGACAAAGAGAAGATAATGAAAAATAAACAAAAACTGAAGGGCAAAAGGAGAGAGAAGGTATAAATTAACAATGATGAACCCAAAGATGAGAGGAATATGGGAAAAGAAATCAGAAAGTTTGCTAATGAAGAAATATGAAAGGAAAAGGAAGTGGAAGTTGAATACAGTAAAGTGGTGGTAGAGGGAGAAACGTGGAAATGGTCCAAGGAAAGATTGGTCGATTGAGCGCCACCTGTCTTAAAAAAAATTGACGCAAATGGTGGTGGATTTCGGACGAACGAGAACAAAATATAGAAAGCCCAACATACGAAGAAATAGAAACAATCTGCAGTAACTATAAAGGAATTGCACTGCTGGACGTGACACAAGGTGTTGACTGTGAAAATCAGGGATAGACTTTGCAGTTATGGAGACCATCTAATCGGAGACTACCATAAATCTGAGTGGGGAGATAGTGGACAACTTCCAGTACCTAAGATGGATCGAACATGTCTACAGAATGCTGATACGGAGGCTGACAAGAAGGACTCTTCTGGAGGTGGAGGGACTGCGGATGGATAACCAGTAATATTTCTTCGAAAAATTATAAAAATAATCATGATAAACCTACTTAAAAAACTAGTCAATACTGAAATTTTGAACAATATTTTTGATTTTTTTCAATAATTGCATTTTATTTAGAATCACTAACAATTTGTCTAATTTATTAATAATAACTAATGGTTGTATAATTAAATGATGATATTAATTTGAGAATTAAATAATATTCTGTTTGTTTAATAATACTTTTGTTATAAACGTCCATTAATTGTTTAAATATTTAATTTTTTTACATAAGATCTTCTATAAAAGTAAAGATAGTGTGTAGAACTTTAGCAGACATAATTTTTATACGATTTCAAATTACTAGAATCTACCTTAATTAATTTGTAAATTGACAATTAAATTTTAAAAATCTGCAACTTTTTTAAGTTGTTTTTTATTAGTTTGTTAACAATTAATTAAGAACAATTAGAGGTCTGGAAGAGATAGAACACTTTTTTAATATAGCTAAACAATAAAAAGAAAGTAAGTTACGGGACACCTGAAGGATAATCCAAGTCCTTCAGATATATTTTTTCATTTCTCATCAAGCAATAAAAAGGAACGTATATTATAGAATACCTGGAGGACATTCTATTTCCATTAGACCTTCTGATCGTTTTTAATTTATAGTTGACAAACTAGTAAACACGTCTGATAATCATGGAATGTCCTCCAGGTACTTTCATTGCAAATTGCAAATTGCAAATTACGTTTTTCTTATTGGTTAGTAGAACTTTATCGATACATTTAAATACAACTAATAGGACGTAAAATGGTCCTTATTAAATTATTGAAAATCAATAAACATACCTTTTTGTAAATGAGTAAAAACAACATAAAAGAAGAACCACCAGGAGATCCGAGGGACATCCATGTCCCCCAGGTACACTGCTCTCTATGTATTCTTAAATTAATTCAAAAATATTGATACATTTCTTTTAAAATAAACAAACAATCTGTTACATAAAATCTTCTATAAAAGTAAATATAGTGTGTAGAACTTTAGCAGATATAATTTGCATACAATTTTAAATTAACATAACTTAATTAATTCGTTAATTGGCAATTAAATTTTAAAAATTTTAAAAACAGTAAAGTAAGAACAGCCAGGGGCATGGGAGAAACACCCTCCAGGTACATTGTTTTTAATGTAGTCAAGCGGTACTTCTGTATTATAAATTATTGATAAAACATATTTTTTAAAGTCAACTAATCAACTATAAGAAGAGTGTAGTCTTCTTTTATTGTTAAAAGTCAATAAACATCTCTTAATCGAAATAAAGTAATAAACAATATAAAAGAATGACACTAGGAGATCTGAGGGATATGAGATGTCTACATATCTTTAACTGTATTTAAAATTGTTAATAAAACGCGTTATTACTTCAAATCTACAATATACTAATCAATAAGTAAAAAGTACTTTACAGTATACCTGGATATTTTTGAATTAATTTAGGACGTAAAGATCAATGTTTCTAGAGAACTTTCCATATTGATTTCAATCAATAAAAAAAAGGACCACTATGAGGTCTGAGGGACATGGAATGTCCTCTAGATAGTCGACTTTCTACGTTTTTCTTATTTATTGATAAAACATAAATAAAAGAGAAGTTGTGAATATTTTTAAACACCAACAAAAAGTATGTAAACAGAGGTGTATTTGGAGGACATTCTATGACCTCGACCCCCCCCTGGTGGTTCTTCTTTTATTATTTGAAATCAATTAACATCATTTTATTAGAAAAGAGTTATGGAGGACATGGAATGTTCTCCAGGTACTCAGTTTCCTACATGTTTTCTGTTGATTGATAAAACGCAAACAAACAAAAAGTTTTATAGATTTTTAAAAATAAGTTGTGAATACGTAACTGGCTATGTATCTGGAAGGCATTCCGTATACTCTAGATCCTTTGGTGGTGCTTCTTTTATGATTTTCTCCTTCTTTTTTAAGATAAAAAAATTAACAATAAAAAAACAACCAACACTCTTTTTATTTTGATTTAAAAATTGAAAAGAAAGACTACCAATGAAAAATAGAAGAACTTGGGTGTATTTTTTTTCTTAAGAACATGGTACGTATGCAGATGAGTTTAAGGTCTCAAAGGTGATATCCGTCTATAAGAAACTCCAGAAAGATAGATTGGAAAATTATCGTCCCATATCAATAGGTGCAATCTTATCAAAGATTTTTGAAATTGCAATAAGAGACAGATTGATCAATTTTTTTAACATTTGTGTATTGTTTAGTGAGTGTCAGTCAGCATGGTTTTACAGCTCACAGGTCTACATTTAACCCGAAACAGAGAACATGAAGCTTTTGTATATTTATTTTTATTTATTTGTCTATTTTATTTATATTATGTTTATTTTTCTTTATTGCAGTATATATTATTGTATTTCCACGCTTTCGGCAAAGAAATAAATTTTCATTCATTCATTCATGTGCTTCAGACTTCTGGTGGTTCTTTTTTACTTTGTTTTTTTTTACTCTTTTCTAATAAAATGATGTTTATTGTTTTCATACAACAAAAGAACTACCACAAGAGGGTCTGGAGGACATGGAATGTCCTCCAGATATACTGCTATCTACGTACTTTTTGTTGGTATTTTAAAATAATCACAACTCCTTTTTATTTATGTTTTATCAGATTAACTCATTTAGGAGTACGTAGAGGATAGTGTATCTGGAGGATTTCATTGTCTCTAGTTGGTGGTTCTTTTTTATTGTTATTTTGTTCCAAAAAAGGATATTTATTGGTGTTTAACAATTAAACAACGATCACTACGAGATCTAGAAGACATGGAGTGTTCTTAAGAAACATTGATCTTTAGGTACTCCTAAATGGATTCAAAAATAAAAATAAACTACTTTCTACTTATTGATTAATTAAATTTGAAGTAACAATGCGTTTTACCAACAATTTTTAATACAGTTAGAGGTATGTAGACATCCTACTCTCTTTCTTTTATATTGTTTATTACTTTATTTCGATTAAGAGATGTTTATTGATTAAAATTTGATGTGTTTGGTCGAAAAATTTTAATGCAACTAAACCAATAAGAAGGGAGTAAATGATAAGTATACCTGGAGGACATTCCATGTCCCTCAGACCCCCTGGTGTTTTACTTTTATATTGTTTGTTACTTTAATTCAACAAAGAGATGTTTATTGACTTTTAACAATAAAAGAAGAACTACTAACAGCTCTGGAAGACATGAAATGTTCTTCAGTTACATTGCAGACTACTCTTCTTATAGTTGATTAGTTGACTTTAAAAATTATGTTTTATCAATAGATTTTAATACAGAAATACTACTTGACTATATTAAAAACAATATACCTGGAGAGTGTTTTTCCCATACCTGTTCTTACTTTACTATTTTTTAAAATTTTTAAAATTTAATTATCAATTAACGGATTAATAATTTAAAATTGTATACAAATTGTATCTGCTAAAATTTTACACACTATCTTCACTTTTATGGAAGATTTTATATAAAAAATTTAACAGAAAGAACAAAAAACTGGTCTATTATCTATTTTTTTTCGTTGATAGCTTTTTCAGGTATATTTAAACAATTATTAGACGTTTATAACAAAAATATTATTAAACAAATGGAATATTAATTAAATTTCAAATTTATACAATCAAAAGTATACAATCAATCATTAGTTATTATTAATAAATTAGACAAATTGTGTGAAATATTTTCAAAAACAAAAAAATATTTATTTTTCGAGTGCTACTTTACTTTTACGATTTTTTTAAATAGTTTTTTTGAAAAAATAAGTTACTTTTTTAAAATTTTTCTTGTTCGTTATATTTTGCCTAAAAACAAACATGCTTATTTGGAGAAATGAAGAGATTTATTTATATTTTTGAACTAATTTAGGGCTACATAGAGGATAGTTTACTCCAAACTTTCTTCTTATTGATTAGTTTTATTTGCAGTAATAATATGTTTAATCAACAATTTTTAATACAGAAGTATTTAGATATTCCATGTTCCTCAGATCTCCTAGTGTCTTTTGTATTGTGTATTGCTTTATTTCGATTAAGAGATGTTAATTGACTTTTAACAATAAATAAAAAAGACCACCAAAGGTCTAAAGAATATGGAATGGCTTTTAGGTACATTGCAAACTATACCCTTCTTATAGTTTAATTTTAATACAATTATAAGTACGTAGATGGCAGTGTATTTGGAAGACATTCAAGTCTGGTCCTTATTTTATTGTTAAAAATCGATATACATCTCTAAAATAAAAAACAATTTAAAAGAAAGTAGGTCTGTAGGATATGGAATGTCCTCCAGGTGTTCTGCTGTCTACATAAGTCTAAAGACTTTTCAGACAAAGTAAAACTTTTTATAAAGAATGATTTTTTCTCAAAAAATGAGACATAAAAAAACTTCATAAGAATTGTTATGTATCTTAAAACAGAGTAGATTTTGTATCATCGAAATACAGTTAAATTAGATACGTATGATATGGAGTACGTAAGTTATTATTATTAATATTAATGTTACACATTACAAAAAAAAAGTTTAAGTAAAAATCACAAAAAAAATATAGAATTTTTTTAAGAATAAAAAGTATTTTATTTTTTTGAAAAATGATACCAACAATTAATGTTTAACAGTTGTTCCATTGAATTACTTACAATAGATTATGCATAGAAAAACTATTAAAAAGAAATAATTGTAATAAAGTAAAATGTTTTAGTGATAACATATCTAAAAATGAAATTAAAAAATTAATCTAATAAAATCAGTGTTCTTTAGTGATTTGAATATAAATAATATATTTTTTTGTTAAATTATATAATAACGACACTAAATAAGAATTTATTAAATCTTTTTTTGTACCACTTCCATTTTATTTTATTTTATTTCTTTAATTTTTCATTATATATGTTTTCATTATATATAATTTTGAACAACTTTGTGTACTAGAAAAAGTATTTTTAATTTTATTAAAATATTTTTAACTTGTTTATGCAAGAATCATCAAGAATTTATTAATAATTACCAGTGGGTTTATAAATGGTAAATTTTGCGATATGTATTTTAATTTGTAATTTAAATGACATTTTTATTGTTAATGTTTAATAGTTGTTTGTATATACTCTAATTAATGTTAAGACGTAATTCATATAAAAACAGTTAAATACACTTAATATTTGTATATACTACTATTTAGAAAATCAAGTTGAAAGTTCATTTTTAAACTTCAAATATTAATTGTGATTAGTATATGGCTCTTAAAGTTCTAATAACTTAGTAATAACAAAAATCCAAAAAAATATATTTCTTTTGTGTTTAAAATTGACATTCAAATTAATTCTCATTTTGTATTGTTTATGTTTTACAATTTTTTTATTGATAAATGATAAAGCTAAGAAATCGAAGAGAATTTTATAAAAGAAAGTGTTAAAAAAATTATTGCAATTCCTAACAGAAAAACTAACGAAGAGAGTTTATTTTTTTATCTATTTTAATTTTTAATCTTCTATTCGTAGATCGAATTTAATTCTAATCTTGTTAAACTAAAAAAAAGTATCTAGATAGAAAAAAATTTTTGAGTTTATTGAATATTTTTATCTCATTATATTCCCAATACTTTCTAAAAATTTATCTAATTTATTTAAATGTAAATATTATATTGCAGATATTGTGTGCATAAATCAAATATTATTTGAATAAAGTTTCAAATAATGAGCTTAATTAAATTTTAAAAAAATCTAATCTCTAATAATAATTATATTCATGATGTTTTGAGGTGTTTACCTGTGTAATTTTCATCCTAATTATAAACTAAACGAATTATTAAAAAATATGAATAATATTCTAATAAACAGTGTTATTTTTTAAGGAAAAAAATACTCCAATAAGATATGTGCGTTGTTGCACAGAACAAAATACACTTGAATGAGATATATGTGTTGATTTGTATGATAAATAAAAAAGCAAACAAGTAAATTATGTATCTTAAAACAGAGGAAATTTTGTAAATTGTTTGATATCACCTTATCAAGGATAATGTTATCCTGATCAAGGATAATATTATTCTGATCAAGGATAATATTATTCCAATCAAGGATAATGTTATCCTTGCAAGGATAATGTTATTCCGATCAAGGATAATGTTATCCTTGTCAAGGATAATGTTATCCTGATCAAGGATAATGTTATCCTTGTCAAGGATAATGTTATCCTTGTCAAGGATAATGTTATCCTGATCAAGGATAATGTTATCCTTGTCAAGGATAATGTT
>JAUIMW010002545.1:0-10572 GCA_033557785.1 Enochrus cinctus | reverse complement strand
TTCCACTCTTATTCAAAAAACTCCCTAAAATGTTTTCTCCACTCCTTCAAGATTTCCTCTTCTACTGCAATAAGTTCATCCTTGCCTTTATAAATATTGTTCTTGTCAAAGCATCCTGCATTCCTTTTTTTATTCAATTGATACAAGTTTCTTACTTATCTGTTCTTATAGTACTCTTCTAATTTCTCCATTTGGTTTTCCCTGTATTTTTTTTTTCTTTGTTCCTCATATTTTGTTTTCACTTCCTCCATTTTCTTGTCCATCATTTTGATTCTTATTCTTCCAGTTTTTTCCAGCTCTTTCCTACATTTGTAATGAAATTTGTTGGTCTAAATATTTGTTTTCTCTCCACCTTCGTTTTTATATCGCCCATCCTGTCTGACTGTGCCCGTCTCTAACAACCAAAGTATTTAAAACATTGAGTTTGAAGTTTATGTGGAGGTGTAAGGAAATGTTTACAAACATTTACTTCGCTTGACGCCGATAGTACTAATTCTGTTATTTCACTAATTGCTGGGTGTTTTTGTGGTTATTGGGAGATTATAAATTTCAAGTTTTATTAATCTCATTGATAGCTCTCACCAATTTTCAATTCGATCCGCTTATTTTTATGAAATTTCCAGTCGAGCAATACTTTGCGTATGACACTACTGTGTTGTCGACGGACTGCAAAGTGTTAATAAAATTTATTTATTTGCTACAAACATCAATGTGTCACTGATCCATAGAAAAATAATAAATTTACAGTACTCTCACTACTGTAATAACTCTGGTATTGCATACTTTACCCAATCCTGTGCCGCAGAGACCCATCGATAGCAGTATAAATATCTTTATATAAATTAGTAAAATTGTAAATCTGGAACAGCTCTTCAGTTACATATAAAATTGGTTTTGTCTTCTTAAGTTATTCTTCAATCTAACTAAAAATCTTGTATGCTTAAAAAGTTAATGTAGTCTAACTTAACAAACAATTTAGTTTATGAAGCTATTTTTCAAGAACCAATTCCTTCCAAGAACCTTCGTTAATCAAGTTGGAGGTGGAGATCGAAATGTGATGTATTTGTTGCTTACTAAGACAAAGGTTGGTTTAATATCAATATCATTAGTTTTTTAACATTTATCATAAAAAAATCAATAAATTATGACTAATAGTATGCTATAAATTCTTTACCAAATGTTTTTACAATGAAATACGATTTAGTGACTCACGATTTAAATATCTTAATACCAAGAAACTATACATAACTGATATCAAAACCCCTGTTCCCATTGGTTTGTTTGCATATTTCTCTTTTACTAAACCTGATTGTGCGTAGATGCAATTGGTAAGTATGGTAGTATTTTAATTTCTTTTTAAGCATTCAATAATGTTATATTATTAGGATAATTCATTGCTATATATTATGGAAAAGGATAATTTATTGAAGAACATAAGAAAAAACTATTATAGTATCATAGGCAATTCTGCCGAAATAAAGAAAAGGAAAATGAAGTTGATTGTTCCGAAACATATTCAACAGAATATCAAATTTTATTTACATGCACATATTAAGAATCAAAGATATCAAGAAATTGTCGAAACTAAAAAAGATTCTTCCGAGCACGAAGACTTAAAGGAACCTGATGATAAAATAGTTAAGCCCGAAAAAAATGTACCGTTTAATGCACCGCAAGTTGAGTACATTTTACCTAACAAAGCTCCGACTGCCAATTATGAGAAAATTTGTGCTGAGAAAACTTTCTGCACATAATAAATGCCACAATGCTAGCAGACACACGCTTTACAGATTGGAGATCAGAAAAGTTTTTCATAATTTTATTTTTGAGACTTAGCTTTTTGTTTAGTTGGAGGAATTTTTGTCTTGAGAATGTCTTTCTGGAACCTTTCTCTGGACCTCATTCACATATTTCACAACAATTTGTTCAACTCGAAATTTTAAATGGTTGATTTTGCTGTTTATTGTGTTTGTAAATGAAACTACTTAGTATACTAACATTCAGTAACTTTCTAAATGGTTTCATGTACCATTTATGGATTTTTTTCTTTCCAATAAATAGCCTTCCAACATTTGATCCTTCAAATCCACTCCACCCATATTTTTATTGTAATCTATGACACTTAGAGGGCTTCTCTCTTTCTTATTCGTGATATGTCGAAGGCATGGTAACAATTTTTTGTCTTTGCAAACACCTAAAAACTCTGGATTAGATTTTAAATTCTGTTTTGCATTATGAATATACCTGTCATACTGTTCTTCTGCCTCAACCCTAATACCTTTTCCTAATGTTTGTATTCTCGCTTTCTGCTCTTCACATCTTGTTTTTCTATAATTTTTTTTATTATTTATAAACCAAGGCGGATATTTATTGTTTTTCTTTAAAAACTTGGGAAAATATTGATCCACTGCCCACATTTATAAATGATATGTTATTCTATTTGTACCGAACACCCGCTTTCTATCAGTTTCTGTACCCCACCACTTATTCATAAAAAGTTTTATAGGTTTTATTTCCCACACCGAATGTGTTAAGACTGAAAGTGATTAATATAAATATATTTTTTGTTTTATACTAAACTCAATAGTATTTCTTATTAAAATATAAAATATTCATTTTAAGTAATACTTTATTTTTTTAGATTAACAATACATAAATTTTAAAATGTAAAAATGGACATTTTATAATAAAAATCACAATCGCAAAAATGAGTTATTTTTTGTAATATTTTACCAGTTCTTATTTTTTAACGAACTTGTTGAGTAATACTAAAAACCACTTATAGTTGAGCAGCCTTATATAAACCTACAATAAATAAATAAATAAAAATTGTAATCTCAATAAAATTCCATCTACGATATTATAAAGCATAATATTCCAATGGTTGTTAAAATCAGAAGAAATGGAAGCCAGGTCTTCAGAAATCCCGTAAAACTGACGTATCTTCCAAAAACCATTATAAAAAATGCTAGTTTCACCATGTTCCATCGGCTCAAATCATAATTCATTAATTCTAGAGCAGTGGCAACATGCGAATGACAATTATCGCAAAATAAATTGTGCATTCTTTTTTTGTATATCTCAGATGCTTCCGTCACAGCTTTATCCCACCCTGGAATGCCTCCGGTAGCTTTATTGGGGTCTAACTGCAAATACTTAGTTGGACGTCCGAAACCCATGTTATCTTCGGAAACAAAATAAGGCCCCGCAAAATCTCTTATGACTCCTGAGGAAAGAGCAATTCCCATATGGCCAATAAATGGAAACAACCATGTTAATAAAGGTATAGGGGTCCAAACAATACAGCAAGGATAACGATCTCTCTCCTTGTCCATAGGAGGCAAAGACGTTTGGGGCATTTCTTGTCCTTCTTCTAAACTTTTTGTCATTTATACGTCTAATAAATCATTACACAGGCAAATAAATTTGGGAATAAAGTAATACTTTACTTCTGAAAGTGTCAAAATAGATTTGTCACTGTAAACTTCATTAACAGTGATAAAAATAAGTGTTAGTTGGTAAACATGAGGTGTCAAAATATTGTGTTTAGAATAACGTTTATTATCATACAAGTTTATAGTGCGTTTTACAACTTCAGCAAATGTAATTATAAAAATTGATAACAAAACTAGCATTGGAAAAGTTAGGGATGATGAGTAGTAGCAATAAGTTTCACGATAGCAGGTACAGATTCCTTTGTGATTCCTAGGCATTCAGAGGTTACCTTAGCCACAACAAGTTTAACTTTTTTGTTGTCGCTACGTCAAACAAAATGGTAACTCGCGAGTAGGTGTTTGTTGTTTTAAAAATAAAAATGGCATCTTCTCAAGACGCTTGGTACTTGTCTTTATTAGGTTTAGCGGAACATTTTAGGACTTCCAGCCCTCCAGCAATAAAATTGTGCATTCAGTGTTTACAAGCAGTGTTTAATTTTAAACCACCACCTAGAGTTGAAGCTAGGACCCATCTCCAATTAGGAAATATTCTGTTGACCCACACTAAAAATATTGACCTAGCTAAAACACATTTGGAGCAAGCAGTAAAGTTTCTGGCATCAAATATTGTTAATTTGTTTAATTACCTTTTTTTATTTCAGTGGCTTCTTTCTCAGATGATAAATGCCTTTGACGATGTTAAATTTGAGGCGGCTAGTGTTTTAGCGGAACTATACGAACAACAAAAACAAGTAACACTTTCAAAACCTATTTTAAGAAAAGCAATAGAACTCTCACAGCATAATGTATACTGGCACTGTCGTTTAATATTTCAACTAGCGGTGAGCCACTTGTCACCTTAACATTTTATCATTATTAATAAAATTTTCATTTTGCAGCAAATCCATGCAACAGAAAAAGACTATCAACTTGCTAGTAGTTTATTAGGAGTAGGTGTTGACTATGCATATATATCAAATGCTTATTACACAAGAGTATTGTTTTTGCTTAGTAAAGGAATGGTAAGTTTTTAACAGGGACCAAAAACCAAATGGAAACTACATTAAAAATATTCTTTTAGTTATTACTTATAGACAAGAAATTGCAAGAAGTTCAACCAGTATTAAATTCCGCAGGCCATTTGATAGAAACTTGGACAGGTGGAGTGTATCAAAAAGAATATTTGAAAGTTTATTTCTTAGTCTTACAGGTAACAATAACAGAGTAATATTATTATTGCAGAACTAATTCAGTTTAATTTTTTGAAACAAGGTGTGCCATTATCTCATGTGCGGGCAAGTGAAAAGTGTCAAACCTTGCTTAAAACAGCTGCAGCAAAGTATTCAAACTATTATGGCAACAGACGATGGTAAATTTTTATTTATCCTAATAAAGTAGTTTTTAAGTTTAAATTTCTTATTGTAATAAGAAATACATATGCATATTTAAAATTGCAGCATTTACAGGACCAAGCACTGGAGACATGTTTCTTTGGATGCCAAAAGAACACTTATATGTACTAGTGTATTTAGTAACAGTAATGCACAGCATGCAAGCAGGTTACATGGAAAAAGCACAAAAGTACACGGATAAAGCTTTAATACAAATAGAAAAATTAAAAAGTAAGTCCTGTCATTCAAATTTGCTAATTTTGCTTTAATTGTTTTTAATAGTTGTAGACAACAAACCAATACTCTCAGTTTTTCAACTAATGTTGTTGGAACATATTATAATGTGCCGTCTAGTCATGGGTAATAAAACTTTGGCCCTACAAGAGATTTCCGCCGCTACCGCTTTATGTCGGCAACATCCTCGCCTTTTAGAAACACACAGACCGCAACTACACACCCTCCTTGGTTTATACTCAATGAGTATGAACTGCATGGAAGCTGCAGAAGCCCAGTTCATGGCGGCAATGTCATCAACGCAAGAAAGGGAACTATCAACATTTGCGAATTTAAACTTAGCGATAGTATATCTTCGAGGAAAAAGGGAAACCGAATTTAATGCTTTGATAGAAATGATAAATCCAGAAACACTACAGTCACAATCACACAGTCTTCGAGCAGCAGCCTATTATGTTCAAGGCCTCCAGGCTTTCTTCCAAGGGAGGTATAATGAAGCCAAGCGATTTTTAAGAGAAACATTAAAGATGGCCAATGCTGAGGACCTAAATAGACTGACGTCTTGTTCTTTAGTGCTTTTAGGACATATATTTCTTTCTCTGGGAAACAGCCGAGAAAGTATGAATATGGTTACACCTGCCATGCAGTTAGCTAGTAAAATTCCTGATGTTCACGTGCAATTATGGGCTTCTGCAATCCTCAAAGGTACTTGACCTTCAATTTAAATTTGTAATTTTTTAATATATGTTAATCTTTTGTAGATCTTTATCGGCTGTGTGGTGACCCTCAAAGAGAAAACGAAGCATATCAACGTCACCTGAATTTCTCCCAGACTTTATTGAAAGATCACTTACAAGCTTTAAAAATGCAGGAACACAATCTCATTAATTGGACTCAAGGATCGGTGTTTACCTATACAAGTAACACGCCTAGCACATCAGGTGTTTTAATGTAAATAGTTTTACAAAGCTTGTAATTTTATTAAGTTTATCAGAGTATAACTTTTTATATTGTACATAAATAAATTATTAATATTTTAATTTAAATTAATAAAAAAAATTAAATACAAAAATAACATTTTATTTCATACACTGAGTTCGGTGAAGAAACATTGTAATGCTAAAGAGCCTGGCTGTTCTAGATATAATTTTACCATTTGTCCATGGACAATACTACAAATTGTTTTACAATTATTTATTTGCATACCTGTTAAAAACATAAGAAATTTTTTAATATCTATAGTTGCAGTGACAACTTCATCTTCGATATCTTCTGCATCTAATATGGTGGGCACTTGACCAACTAAAATAAAGAAATTTGAACTGTTTGTTTCTAAAAAATATTACATGGTTAAGCACCTGCGAAAGATTCAACATTTAAATCAGGAAAATGACCAGATAACGTAACCATATTAGTTTTTATCCGCAAAGTTAATCTACCGTCTTTGTTTGCTGAAACTATTAAACTGTGGCTCATATTCTTCATTCTTTCAACTATGTTTTTTATGGGTTTTAACGGAGGCATCTGTATTGTTACCTAAAAATATGTTGCCAAATTAAAAAAAAATTAAAGTTGCAAAAATATTCATCTTACATGAAAATCTTCAAATTTTGGTTCATCATAATCTCCCCAATGTTTTTTTGGTATTACTTCCACCGGAATATCATGAACACATTGCCTACTTTGGATTCCATCTCCCGGAATCTATTTAAATTTTCCAATAAAAATACTAATGATAACTTGATAAAGCAACAAAGAAAACAAAAAAACGTGCAATAACAACGAGGGCACGTTTTATAATTGTATTTGTTTGTATCTCACCTGTTCAACTTCTAAAGTAATGCAAGGCACTTGTTTATTAGTTAATTTTATTTTTAATGATTTTGCGTTATATTTTAAAGTAGCTAGTGATCTAGCAAACATTGCTAAAAAAAAAGGTGAAAAACAATTTTTAAGCATACAAGATCCTTAAATATAAGCAAGCTTTTATTGTACACTTATTTTACCTGTCTGAAATTCTAAAAAAATTTCGTTTCTTTCCTCGCTAACACCCACAACATTATACTCTTTAAAATAAAAAGTGACCGGTAATTCACACCAAACCAAAGGCCGTTTTGGCCCTGATTCTTCATCTGATATAATAAAGTATACATGTGTTTGTGTTATGCGCATTATACAATCTTTCGCTAGTTTTGATAAACTGTTAGCAACCACTAAAATCAAAACAATTAAGAACACACTATAGTTTAAATGAACAAGTATACTTTACGAATAAATTCTTTTAAGGCCATTGTTTCAATAATTAACGCACGAAATTTCATTTTAAATAGCAGTAATATTTAAAAATTCAAATATAAATTTCATAACCTCAAAAAACAACATCTGACTATTGACAGTCTAGGTTGACAGTTAAATTCAGCGGGATTTACATAAATTTGAATCTTCATTACAATAAAGCAAAATTTCTAACAGTAAATACGTTTTATTTTATTATTAATCGTCTTAGACTAAACCTAATGCTTTTGGAACAGTTTCTGTGCATGGTCCTCGAAAATAAAATTGGTATTCGTAATCTTTAGGCATAGGTTGAGTATTAAATTCTGCAACAACCCCTCCTTTCTGAAAAACCATAGGAGCAAATAAAGCTCCCGGATAAACAATATTTGAAGAACCCATGACCATGAGTAAATTACAAGTATCAACAATGCTTTTACATTTATCTGCAACCCCTTCATGTAAATCTTCCCCGAAAAAAACTATATATGGCCTCAACAATCCACTACATTTTTTGCATTTAGGTAAATCCTCAATTTCAATTATTTCAGCATCAGACATATCAGCATGAGGATCACCTTTACCTTTTAAGCTGGGACAAATTGGATGGTCCGTGTTGACCGTAACTTCACTACATTTTGTACATTGAACTTTGTGGACTGAACCATGCAATTCTATAACATTCTCTGAACCGGCTTTAGTATGTAGTCCATCCACATTCTGAGTTACAATTGTAAAGTGTTTACCATCAGTTTTGCACTGTTTTTCAAATGCTGATAAAGCAGTGTGCGTTTTATTTGGCTTGGCATTGAAAGCTATTTCTCTTCTGTAGTTATAGTATTCCCAGACCAGACTAGGATTTTGTGCGAATGTTTGTGGCGTTGCCAAATTTTTTACTTTGAATATCCTCCACTTAGAACCACTTGTAGAATAGGTTGGTAAACCAGATTCAGCAGAAACACCTGCTCCAGTTAAACACAATATGTTTTGTGCTTCCTTTATTTTCGCACCAAAATTTCCAATGCTGCTTGTTGCTAATAATTCTTTAGCACGGGGTGTACGAGGTAATTTTCGAGCCAAATTTTTAATAGATTGCTGAACCATTTTCCTGAAATGACATGTGATGCAATATTCTTCTTTCTAAGAAAATAGAAATAGTTCCTTGAATTATCTTATCAAGATGTTATCTTTAAAGATAAAATCACACATATCAAAATTTGTCATTAATCAAGTTTAATCTATGTTTCAAAATGGATATTTTACAAGATAAGAAATATTTCTTGAAGAATGAAGTTTCTTTACAATAAAAATGATTAAGGTTTATGTTTTCTTACTGTTGTTTTCTTTAAAAAATATTAAATGTGAAGAAGTCACCTTATTAGACAACGAAGAAAGAACATGGAGTTCTAAATCGGAAGGGACTGAGCTAATTGTAACTAGTGAAACAGGATATAAAATTTTAATAAAAATAACAGAGTTTAATGTCGATGGTAAATCTGGTGACTACCTCTTAATAAAGCCTGGTGAGTATACAATCTCTTACATTAAATATAAATAACGTAAAATAATTCTTTCTAGGTGAAAACTTAGTTGATCCCAGAGACGGACTTATTTTCACATATCAACTAGAAAAAGAAAGATCTTATATAATAGATTCTAATGTTGTCTATTTTCAATTTAGAAAAAACAGTCCTCCTGAAACTAACAACCACTATTACACAATAATATATAAACGAATAGGTAAAAACAAATAACAAAATGAAAATAGAAATCTAATAAATTCTTATTTAAAGGTGAATTATTGACAACGACATTGCCATCAACTTCTACGACGATCGATTGGCCAACGGCAACTCCTAATATTTCAACAGAAATAACTGTTTATGTTGGAGATAAATTTTATGAAGAGTATAAACATCCTGTTTTGCAACTGAATTTTAGAAAAGGGGTGGGAAAAATGGCAGATAAATATACCCGGATTCAAAATATGAACCCAAACGAAACTGTTACGTAAGTTTTTTTATTAAGTAAATGCAACAATAACCTTTCTTTTATAGTGAAAAAAACGTTCAGCTTTTGGCAATCAAACCTTGTCCAACTTCTTGGCCAAACAGTGACGAATGTGCAAAAATAACAATGGCCATACCTGTTTTCGTTGACCCATCTTTTGGATACCAGCTGGAAGAAAGTCATATGCGAATTATGTGGGAAACTTTAGACAGCTACTTACAGGATTATGGTATGAAAAAATATGATGTTCCAGACAATACGGCAGCAACAACATGGTGGATTGTTATAAGTGGTGCAATTGTAGCAATCTTCTTTATAATTCTTATTGTGATACGATATTTAATCACAAGAAATTACACAAGGTAGATTAAACAAAATGTGGAAAATGCTTCATTTGACTAATACGATTATTTTTAGTATTAAACGTAAGAATAGTGATACACAAATTCTTGATCATACCAGAATTAGTCAATACTCTATATCAGGTCCTGATCCCCTTCAAAGTACCCCGCAGTTGTTTGAAAATATATATGATTATTTTGAGCCAGGAACTCCAACTGTGATCGGTGGTGCTCGAACTGCAGGTAAATTTTTACAATAAAATATTTTCATTAAATTTTCATAAAATATTTCATTCGTTTATTACTTCATTGTATGCATACTAATTTTGATTATTTTTAGTCTTTCAAGAACCTGGCAATGAAGATGAACTAGATATTGATGAAGATGATTTCAACCCAGCTAATACAAAAGATAACGTTTTAAAATTTAGTTTTGAAACAGAAGAATATGAAATGTGATCTATTATAAGATAAAATTATAATTTATTAAGATTATATAAATACACATATAAATAAAATGACACAAGAATGTGCTTTTTATAAACTTTCATGCATGAATTGCCTTTTCAAAAGGTAGTTTATTTTTTTGCAGTATTTTATGATACTGAAATTTATTTTTATTTAGAACGGTAGACATTGTTTTATATATAGAAATAGGTAAAAAATTAAAGGATATAACATATTTATTACTTATGATTATGCTATTTATACAAACAACTTATAAATTTTAAAACACAAGTTTATACTTCATCGAACTATAACGTGCTAATATGGAAGCTCATGTATTTAAAAAGAGTGAAAAAAGTTTTTCTGCTTAACCAGTTGTGAACAATACATATATTTACAGTATACAAAGAAAGTACATATAGACTAAACCATAGCAACCCC
>JAUIMW010002544.1:0-10573 GCA_033557785.1 Enochrus cinctus | reverse complement strand
AACAAAATCGCCCTCACCGAAGAGGAGACTGGCAGGATCAAAGAGTGGATGCTATAGAATATAGATGAGATCGCAGACGGACTGTTTCTTGGACTGTCCACGTCGTGTGCTCTGACCAGCCCACACAGGTCTAGCTGTGGGCGCTGGCGGAGAAGGAGCAACTATGGGAGAATACACTACTTCGCTTTTTAGAAACCAAGAACTCCTGGGACCCAAGAAGGAACCACGCAGGACCCTGAAATGAACCGGGAAAGAAAACCCGGTAGAAGCACTGACAAAAAGGTGTTTCACAGGAGAGAGGACCCCAAGGGACAGCAATTAGTTGTCCCGACGAACCAAACCTCCTGGGATCGTCATGCGACCAAATGCCACACCTTCTCCAGGGTTACCTTCAAGGCCCTGGGAAAGAAGATAAAAGTTGCAGCGAAGAAGACAGGGGAACAACCACCACAGACCTCAGGAAGTTCGATCAGATAGGTATGAAATTCATACAAATAAATCTGTATCACTCTAGAGCCACCTTGTGCACTGTGTGCATGCATGGTGTAAAATGACATTGATGTCACCCTAATCCAGGAACACTGAATTGTAAAGGGGAAAATAGCTGGACTGGGGGATACTATCATCTGTGTTCCAACCTCTGTGTATCCTAGAGTATGGATACTAGCTTGCCATGGTTAGCAGGGGGGCGGACTCTCATGTCACCAGGAAAGATATATCTATGTCAACATTGATGAGGAAACTGTAGGAATCAAGTCAGCATGGGGCTACCCTCAGGGGGGTGTACTGTCTCCCCTGCGGTGGTCTCTAGTCATAGACGACTACTGCGGGACTTCAACCAAACTGAAGTCAGTCCCGTAGGCTATGCAGATGATATAGCCATAATTACGACGGCCACAGGCCGATTGGACCTAAATGGGAACTGTCACCTGCAATATGTCACTGTATATACACAGTGACGATAAGACCTATAATCACTGGTTTGGTGTCAGAAAACGCCCAAATCTGCATTAAGAAGCTAAGCAAGGTTCAAAGACTTGCCTGCTTATATTTTACGAGGGCCATGACAACCACGCCCATGGCAGCCATGAAAACCATACTTAAACTACCACTACTTTATCTTATATTGGAGACCGGGGCCAGGGGGGCTGATTATAAGCTTAAACTCACTAACGAAGAAGTTAAAAATTTTATATATTGGCCAGGGCTTGGGGGCGGCAGAACATGGGCTAATCTCGGCGGAGCTACGGGCCATCAACTTAGCAGCACACTAGTTAGAGAAGAGAAATGAGCGAATCTTCAGCAACTCGGACAGCTGTGCTGACGCTAAATGGGAAGGAGGCGACCATAGTTTTTTTTTAATTTTATTTTGAAACTGTACAAAATCCTTGTTCTAAAAACATTATTTCAAGAATCATTTATCGCTGCTTGCATGAAATTTATTGTTTTCATAATAATAAGTTGGACTTTTCTGGTTTTGTTTAAAAACTGTAATTATTAGCTGCAATATTACACAATTAAGCCCAAAAATTTCATTTTTACCTAGGTGAAATTATCGCCTTTTGCACGTCAAGTACTAAATGATTTTATAAAGGCAGAAGACAACCAATAGAACTTCGCACAGTGTATCAAAATCAACAACATTGTTTATGAAATTTATGTAAATACATCAATGAAGCAACAATTTTTTCACATCTAGTTCTCAGTAATCAAAATAATGTCAGATGATATCATTCGACCACAAAATGAGCTTATTCAAATTATCCAGTATCTCATAAACATCATAGCCATTAATAAATATTAAAACAAATGACGAAAATAAATCCCTGAATAACACCTAACCGAGTCATAAAAAGAAAAGAATCCTTATAACTGGAGTTGGAGTAGAAGCCAGTCATAGGTTGAAGTTGGTGCATTTTGAGAATTATTGGAATTGGAGTTGGTAAAAAATTTGTCAACTCCAACAGTCTTGAAAATTTATATATATATTTATAAAATTATGTCAACTCGTTTATTCATTGAGAGAAGAGGGTGTATTTTAAATATTTAGCAGGTGATAATCATCATTATGATTACTAAAATTAGATAAAAAAATAAATAAATATTCTCTTTGAGTGTTGTAAAATTACTGACCACTGTTATACATTTATATATTTTATATTAGCTGGAGTTGGAGCCGGAATCAAAGAATATAAAAATAGACTGTTTGTGTAGATGCTTATAACTAATCCACTGGAGTCTTTCTTGCAAATGTCTAGAAAAAATTTGATAACTGAAGCCCAATTAATGCATTTTTCAGAATGAGACATCATGAATGACAGTACAGAAAGCTCTGCTAGAATCACCAACATAACCTGAGCACCAGTATGAAAATAAAATTAGATTGTTCCGTACAAAATCATGCTACTAAGAACTTGTCCCTAACTACACTTGGGTGCAGATTTTCTTAAGCTCACTTTAGACTATCATAATTTTTTTTTTAAAATCGCTTCACAAATTCGATTATATCTGTTAGCGGATTTTTATAATTGCAAAACTACATTCTTACACAGTTTTAATATTCTGGTATTTTGACATTTATGATATGGCGCTGACATACTTATTAACGATTTTGAGAAGCAATTTATTAACAAAATTATGATGATGTAAAGTGAGTTTTATGTATAACCATTCCAAATAACTTTGCTGGCACAAGAAAGGATTTATTCTTAAAGATTAATTCTCCTACTGTGATCAACCTACAATTGCTTAAGATGTTTCATCGCCAAAAAAAAAATTAAAAATATAAGGTGATAAACCATCCGAACCTGAAAAGCATCACACTAAAGATGAATATTACTACTACCATAGAGGATAAACAAAAAAAGAAATTTAAATTGTTTCCTTCAGTTACCATATTAAAGATTAATTGGAAATACTCCTGAAAAGTTCTGGATCTCTGTTATAAATGAATACGTGGATCTAAAAAAAAGCAGTAGTATTGCCTGTGTCATATATGCAAAATAGATTCAAGACGAACTTGGGAAATTTGGAAGAGAGGATGAGTGTGGCTTTATCATTTATATGTACCAATATTGCTAAAAGATCACCAATCTTATATATAGTTTGACAATTTGAATATTGTAATTTTGAAATAAATCATCAGAGGTTACGAGTATTCTTGATTTAAAGAAAAAAACCCTCTACTTTATAAATTATTTTCGCGCTAGAAATGCAGAAGTTTATCGTTTCTGCATTTTCATAAGATTGATAATCATGTTAAAACAGGATTTATTTTTTCTTGTCATTTTGAACAATTTTTTGAAAAAAATATATATTCAGTAATGCTTTTTCAAATAAAATTACCAACCCACTTTGATTGCACCACATATCTTAAGTAAGGATGTCAAACCTATCAATAACTTACATGACCTGGGCTTACTTGAGTGCTTCTCGGTTAATTTTTAATGTTTAAACATTTAAAATGACGTGAAATATTCATAGCATTTAAATTCTGCCTACTTTCGGATTACGAAAACCAAAACAGTAGTTTATCCTCTCTTTAATGTTGATATACAAAGGTTTTGTTTGGTGCTGCGACTGTTTAAAAGAATTTTTTTCTTATAAATAAAAATAAATAATACAAATAAAAAAACAATGTGTGTTATTAAATAATTGCTAATCTTCACTTCATGCAAACTAACGCACGTGAAGAAGCAAAAAAACGTAAATTAGTAATAGAAGCGTAAACGTGTACTCTAATGAAATTCGAGTCAATAAAATCCGTTGAGGTTTATAATTTATTATATGTACTCTGTTTTTTAATAAGGAATAGGCCTCCATATTGCTAGAACATCTGTTTACAAAGTGTTTGTTTACTAGTTATTCTTTTGTGTAAAAATTCGCTCTATAACTTAATTACATTATACAATTTGGTCAATAAATTATAAGAATCGACCAGTAAAGTGTGCCGTTTGAAAAATTATGGTCTTATTCAATGTATAACCTAAGATACAATTTAAAATTTCCCGCAAAATATTACCATCTTATGTATAAATGTGCCTTTTTAACTTACTCCTCCTTATTAAAAAAAGAGTGTATTTTAAAATCTATTTTTACATTGTCTTCTAAAAATGGTATTTCCCAAATTGAATGAAAATATATTAAAAAAAAAGAATCACTAGAAAGTCTGAGGAACGTAAAAATCCTTCTTGACATACACTCTCTAAATAACAAACTGAAAATATTAAACATTAGTCTTGCCAAGAATAACGCTATCCTTGTCAAAAATAACAGTATTCTTATCAATGATAGCAGTATCCTTGTCGAATAATTTAGAATAAAATGTCTCTCCACATTCGCAACCAAAGATAATTTTTTATAAAAAAACCAATAAGGAGTAAAATACGTTAATATATTTTTTTTTTCATAAAAATCGTTTTTCTTAAGGAGTAATGCATTCCGCGGTAAGTATTACGTGAAGTCTCGGTAAAAATAGTATATTTATTAATGTATTATGTTAAGTACCGTTATAATAATAAATTACAGTAGTAAAAACATTTCTCTTTCAACCAAACCAGTATCCGTTAACATTCACCTGATATTAACAGCAAAATATGTCATTGGCAATTATTGTCTATAAAAATTCAAACCAGGAGTTCTTAAACCTTTCATTTGCTATTATTTATTTTCTCCTTTATAAAACTGTTTTCCATGAGGATTTCCCTCTACTAAATAAATTTCACATTAATCTCACATGCTACACCCACCATCGAGCAAAGAAAATTCTACTTGAATTCTTTCCATCGGAAAATGCCTTTACTTTAAAGAACTGCTGGTAGTCTGAGACAGAGAACCTTGTATTCCGTTATAGAAACCAGTCATTCGCAATATTATATAATTTATCATTCACGTGAGCAGCTGATTAAAAATATGCAACGTACAAGAAGAAGTAATTTATATTTGCAATAAATCGAATATTGTTGTGTCTTACAACAATCCATAAATCAAACCAAACTTCATACTTACTAAAATAGCCCACAAATTGCACAAGCTCATACAGTTCTTGTTTGGAATCTGTTCCGCCCCTACGCAAATGACAAGAAAACGTTACTTGACCTTCATCTTCTGCAGGACTTATTAAAACGTTATATAATTGGTTTTGCTCTTCATCTGGAGCCATTTCGTAAATCGTCATTCCTAGTACGTCATTCTACGGGAAGACATATAAAATTTTAACTTTTATACTTACATAACAATATTATTTATTTAAATGCACTTACAGGTAAATGTCCAAGAAGCGACGTTATACTTTCGGAAGCGTAAAAAATTTGCCCAGAAGCGGAAAATACCATAATGAACCCATCAACAGCCTCGAGAATTAAATGAGTGAACTCCTCGTTAGTTAAAAATGTCGGTTTCCAATCTTCTTGAATTTCGTGTATACGAGACCTAACTGCTACTTCGTTGTGATTTTTTAAGAAAGATATTGTTGATTTTAATACAGTTGATTTATCCATTTTTCTGCCTCCCGTCGAAACCATGGAACTCAACTCGTTAACAAGGAGATTGAATTGATCACGTCGTTTTTTCTCGCTCAAATTTCGAGATTTTCTTTTTGAATCTTTGTCATCAGAGTCATCATCCATAGCGTCACTGAAAATTAAAATAAAAGAATGGATTTGTTAACATTTCAAAATGTGTAGTTGTTTGTGAACTACTCTAATCATCTGAATTCATTACCGAACCAATGACACATATTTATGGACGGAAAATTCGAGAATTCGAGATGTAATTTGCAAGTTTAGAAATTTGTTTATAGCTTATAGTTCAAAAGTCCAATATCTAAAGCAAATAATTGAATGCAGAGTATTGAGTAACAGATATTTAAACTTGATTAACCTTAACATCTGTTTCTTATAATTAATATGACCGCACCTCCACCTTTTATCTATTACATTCTTTGTATTGTAATATTGCTATTTTCTAGAGCACAAAAAGTTGATGAACCGTTATATTCAAGTATGTTTAACCATGGAATACCTAAGATAATCAAGTGACATTCTAGATGTTAGAAGTTCATAATTTGCTGTTGTTTATTCTGAGTTACAACACTGTTTTAAAGATGTCGAAGCGCACAACTATACCTAAGTTTAACTACTTTTTTATGAGAAAATTAATTGAAATTACTCAATAACTTGATCATTTATCTTATAAAAGGATTTCGATGTTAATGTTTTATTTGCTATAGGAACAAAGAATATTTTATATACATTTATAGATAAACCTTTCTATATAAAGTAGTATACAGTAGAATCTCTTTTTATGTGAATGTTTTTAATACGAATTTTAAATAATGCGGTGTAATAATTTATGTTAATTTCGGGTGTTCCCCGTTGTATTATGTATATATACCAAGTCTTTCGGCACGAGCATGCTTCACTTGTTCCCATTTTTAAGCTGTAAACATAACACATTAATGTGTTAACATTGAGTTTATTTTACAATTTGTCATTTGAATAGAAAGAGAAATATATATAATTTATACGAATTATGTACAGGAATATACTAAACGTCATATAAAAAAGGTCCACGCGATCGACACTCTATGTTAAACTATCTAATAAAATTGACATTCCTTTTTTAAAAGTAAAACGTTCAGTTACAAAGTTAGAAATGGCTCAATTCAAGTCAAAGTGTTTAAATAGATCATTACAACTTTAAAGATTTTTGCAGCTTCAAAGAACTCTACAGGACATTTAAAAAAAAGGCTCGGAAGAACTCGTTAATATTTACTATTCAAAATCCTAGTTACCGTTTAATAGATAATGGCAGCACAAAAACATTCATAATGAATTTCTGTACCAGCAAATGTTGCAACAAAATCTGTATTAAAATTTCATTTAATCAGTTAACGTTGCCAATAACTTCTTTAGATTTACAAAAAATTAAAAATATTCCTAAGGGTACATATCAAAAAGCTGATTATATTACAATTTAGAATGCTTAATTAATATTAACAATCAAGAATAATTTATAGCTACAGAAAATTTTGTCAATCCCAAACTCTGAATTAGAACTTAAAAATGAACTTAATAATATCCATATTTCCTAATTCGATTTTGATGTTATTAAAATTCGTCTAAATCTAAAAAAACGAGAGACTAAAATTATTACAATCTTACGCTGATATATTTCAATTCGACAAAAATCTTTCCTTTACTGACATCGTATTCGCCTTAAAGAAGATACTTCAATTCACGTCAAGTCGTAAAAATACCCCGAAATTCATAAAGCCGAAATTTAATGTCAGATTCAAAAACTTTTGCAACAAGGTATAATTATACCTTCACAATCACATTGATTTAGTCCTGTCGGAACTATTCCGAAAATATTAGTCGCTTCAGGCACAGCATAACTATCTATCAGTAGAGACACTCGAGCTATTTTTGTTTTTATACAATTTTATATGTTTTTTGTTACTTTTATTTTTATGAAGTTATTGTTGAACCTTAGTATGTTTCTGGTGCAAAGAAATTAACCGAAAAACTGTAGGTTTTACCGTTTGTATAAAAATTATAAGCATAATTTTTTGTGCTGTTAAATTTAGCCCTGGTGGTAAATTTGCATTTTTATAATGGTCACAGATAAAGTTGCGTAAGTGATTTGATTACTTTTTAAATATATTTATATACATTCTCAAAAATGACTTTTATTTTAGATACGGTCAAAGGAATGTAGCATGCGAGTACACAGAAGTGACCAAGCTGTCTCCGTGATGCAAATTTCGAAGACCACTTGTTTCTTACTTCTTCATGCTTAAACGACGAAAAGCTTTAGGCTTAAATAAATTGTACTGATTATGTAGTTATTGTTATATGTATCAATAAATGCTAATACTACGATTATATTTTCTTTTCTATTGCAACAATAAATAAATTCCAAGATCAACATCGGGACAGAAATTCTGGCTCGCATTTTTGTTTCAGTTCACCTCATAAATGTTTCATAAAGTTTCAGCCCAGTCTGTATTCTGATTAAATCGGTAACCGACGAGTTTATCGAAAACAAATTCATCGAATACAAATTTATCGAAAACGAGTTTATCGAAAAAAAGTTTATCGAAAACAAATTTATCGAAAGCAAGTTTATCGAAAACAAATTTATCGAATGACAAATTCGTCGAAAAAATATTATTTTGTACATATTTGAAAGGCATACCGATCGCCTATCGTCCCAATGATTTCTTGTCTGGACTTTTTCATTATTATTGTTAGAATCAAAATTTATCAAAAATTATAAAAAATACTAGAAAATCTTGAGAATTTAATTTATTTTGAAGTTATGGTTTTTCTTTTATTTCTTAAGGTTTTATTGCACATAGTCTTTCTTATTAAAATTGTGCACAAAATATTTTTTCTTTAAATTATTTTCTTTTTTATTTTTTTTCCTCATTTTTCTGTAATATCAATAAATTTTAAAAGTTATTTTAAAAAGAAAGAATCTTAATTGGTTAAGGTTTTCTTCAACTTCTACATTGTATAAACTGTAGTTATGTTGTATTATTATTATGGTGCATTTTCAGGCTTATTTGTTTATATTTTAAGATATGTTTTACCATCAAATAAAAATCAAATAATTAAAATTTAATAGTGATATTTTCTACTTTTCTTAGTTTCCCTACAAGAAGATTTTTACTAATACATGACGAACATTTTGTCAGTTAAATCATTTTATTAACAGGCAGTGTACATCCAGTAATAGTAATTTCTTATAATTATATGTAAAAATAGTTTAGTTGTACGAAGAACGAAAATATATACGCTAAATTCAACGTACCGCCAGTTAATTATACAAATTACAAATATAACATCAAAACAAATTTTTTACATTTATTTTTTAATTTACTGGAATTATTCATAAATTTTCATGCGCTTAAGCGCGAAAAAAATTATTGGCACTATGTTAACAATGCATTAAAAAAATCATTCCATAAATTGATCATTCGATAAATTTGTTTTCCATGAACTTGTATTCGATGAATTTGTTTTTGCCGTTCATCAAGAAAATTCTAGATAAATTAGGCAATTTCATTGAATTCGATAGGAGTGAATTCTTGAGAAAAGAAGTTAACTATTTAGAATACGTCACCACACATAATGGTGTAAAACCAAATCCTAATAAGATTAGAGTTATATTGGATTATCTAATACCAAAATCTGTGAAACAACTTAAAGGATTTTTAAAATTGCTAGAATATTACCGAAAATTCATAAAAGATTTCGTGAAAATAACCACATGATACATAAATTAATTAAGACAAAATGATTAAGAATAGGAAAGACTGTGCCTTGTATTTGGTCGTTGGTAATGTAAACAGAACAAAAATATAAAATATAAAGCGTAAATAGGCACTTAAAATATAAAGAATTGGATTTAAATCATACATAAACATACGGACATGAGAAATGAAAAACACGACCACATATGTTCTTATAAATTTAGAGACAAATTCTGCATACACAATGCCAAACGAAAGAACAACGAAAATGTATATGATTGACAGGACATTCTTGTTTATGTCCACAACACAGTACCAACATTTTTATAAATAAAATCAAGTATTATTTATGAGGGTGGTCTCAGAGGTGTCGCTTTAAAAAATTACTTTGGTAGAAAGTATAAAGTTTCAGTTTCAAGTTTTAAGACGCTACGTTGTTTAGTATTTGTTTGGTAACTATCAATACTAAAGCACTTAGTAAAACATGGAAAAAAATTTCGTTTGAAAGGTTTAAGATTAACTAATATCAAAGTCGAGCTAGATTCTACTGTGGGGGAGTCTGCTCCTTCGTTTACAACAGTAAAATATTGGGTGGCAGAGTTTAAACGAGGCCGTATGATCTGCCAAGACGAACATTGCAGTGGTCGACTAAAAGAGTTGACCACGCCAAAAATGGTAAAGAAAATCCACCGTCAATTGAAAGTGCGCGAGCTAACGGACATAGACATTTCAAAAAGTGCTGTACATCGCAATAGCGTCGTGAGGATGAGTCCATCACTTCACATCTGTGACGAAGGAACAGTCAAAACAATGGATTAAAAGGAGGGAATCGGCTCCAAAAAAGGAGAAGACAGTTTGTATCTGCAGGCAAGATCATAGCGTCAGTTTTTTGGGATAATTTTCATTAATTATCATCACAAAGGAGAGATAATGAACGTCGAGTATTATGTGAACTTGCAGCGTTTGAGCGATGAAATACAGAAAAAACGGCCCCTTTTGGCAAAAAAGAAAGTTCACACATCCGTTGTCCGGTAGCCAAAATCAATTAATTAAAGTTCGAATTGCGTTCTCACGCACCCTATTCACCAAATTTAGCCCCCTCGGCCCAAACTTGAAAAAGCTTGGTGGTAAAAGATTTACCAACAATGAACAGTGTATTGAACATCGATGGGAAAAGTGCGTTGAAATTTTTTGTGTTTTCTTTGTTAAGACAGTTATTTTTGGGAGTATCCTTGTAAGTATATTAACAACAAACAAAAAAATAATGATTAAAACCATGCATTTAAAAATAGATGATAACATTAAATAACAATG
>JAUIMW010002543.1:0-10574 GCA_033557785.1 Enochrus cinctus | reverse complement strand
AATAATTAGTGTAAATAGTTTTAAATATAAATTTTAATTAAATAAACTCTTTTATTAACCTCACGAACGTAACAATATTAAAATAGGATAGCGAATTGAAGACCCACCCGCTGAAACAAAGTGAGGAAGCCAGACATAATTACAAATTAGAATCTCGCACACTCGAACTGCTATACTGCTGCAAAAGGGTGTGGAGCATTAAATTAACCATTAAGAAAAAAGTAGTGCAAGTAATTAAAAAAAATATTTACATATATCATTTGTTACTTTTTGCACTAATTTAAATATTTATATTGTTATGCAGCTCGTGCAACAAAGTATTTTGGTACCAAATATAAAACCCCAAAAGTAAATTATATTTCGAAAGGATTAGTCGGTAGTAAGACCATTGCCCAAATGATTACGCGATTACAAAAAAAAATGCAATCTTCGTGAATGCTCTGTTCATGTCCCCTAAAAATATTGAAAAAAATTGCAAAAATATAAAACAGCAGCTAAAACAAAAGCTACAACCTATGTAGAAAAAATCTTTATGCACCGGAACATTATAAATAGTTTTTTAGAAAATAGAATTTTTAATTATATAATTAAAAATACAATTTAATATTATAAATTGATCTGCATGGCGATACATTTTATGCAACAGATATAATTGTACCTCTTCCTGCAGTTGAGTGTTTCCGATACTAAAATATTTCCAAGACATTCAGCACAATAAAATTAGTTCGACTTAATTTTCTTTATCTTTATCCCAATTCTAAATATTCGATATCAGCTTCGATATAATTTGCTTGCTCAGATACTATAAATATCGTTCGAAAAACTCTGGCACATGAATTACTATTGAATTCTTCTCTTCGTCTTATCAGTGAAAAATTTAAGTCTGTAGGTTGTTGCATGTTGTCAATGCTAAGTAGAGTACCATTAAAAACTAGTGGAAATGTCTGCCGGTTTTTATAAATTTTATAAACGAACGCTTTAATTTACAATCACGCTTTTCAAAATCGAGTTTAAAATTTCCAAAGTTAATCGTCGTTAATAGATCAACAATGTCTGCTGTGGCTTCTGCGTCATGAAGATTTTTTTTATAAAAATTTTAATTGCTGCTGCCGTACAGTGACTTTAAGTTTGAAAGGCTAAACTAAATGATATCTTCTGGAATAGATCTAGTTTTTTTAAGAATGTCAGTAATTTTTGGCATGTGTTCATGAATAAAATCAAAGTTAGTGACTATTTGTCAGAAAGTCTCTATTTAATTAATTATTTCGAATGCTTTTTATTAAATGGGGCGTGTCATACATTATATTGTTAACGCCAACATATTTTAAACATTCCACATTCATAGAGAATCGGTCTGCAATCTTTAGGTAACAATCCAACTTCCTCAAGTTTCGTAAGGGCATGGAGAATATTTGCCTTGGCAATTTCCTTGGAAATGCCAGTATTTGTTAAAAAATACGCTAATTGAAATTTCCAAGTAGAAAACAGCCCTTGTGCCATTATAACTAACGCTTACTTAGCAGTTTTATTGGTTCTGCCCCAATATCACAAATCTTCCACGCCTTCAACCAAATCCAAGGAATTGTTATATTCAATCTTTTCTTGGATGCTCATTTAATCGAAACACAGCAAAAAAATTTTCTTTGCTTCCATAGTCACGGCCTTGTGTTTCAAATGGTTAAAAATGATGTCGGTATAACCAGGTAAAAAACTATTTTAATTGTCCCATTTTCTTATGGTAATGGTAACTAAGGTAACACTACATTTTGGTATTTCAAATATTTATACCGTTTTTGATCCAAGTGCCTCGCTTTTTCTTTTTTTAGAGCAAAGGGCCTTAGCCGCCCATAATGAAAAATTAGATATGCTTATAATGGATGTTTTTGTAGCTACCAACATTTCCCTTAAATTACAGTTCTATGTACGTCATTTTTTATTCACGTTTTTTTAAGGTGGAAACGCTGTATCACTCTCTTCAGTGAAGTTTTGATGATATTATCTTTCAAATTTACCCGCGGAGTGGGTGCTCTGCGGCGACAATGGATATCCAACTGAAGAACCAGATAATACATCTTCCTGAAATTTAAATGAAATTACTCCTTTTTTAGTCCCTTTGCAGCTGGTATATAGTCTTCCGCTGGAAAATGATCTTCATGGTCTTCGATGTTTCTGACGTATATCTACTAATTAATTGATATATAATAATATTTATATAATAATAAGATCGACCCAAAGATAAGACAAAGGTTAGAACATCTCATGACATCATGGAAGACCAGTTTATGGGTGAATGGTCAGGCGTATGAAAAATCAACATAAAGAAGGAAATTTTCGAGGGAGATTGACTACCGTACCGTTATCTCGGACTACCGCAGAATCAACGGCTGGACCATGCAACGCTGAAGAAAGAATTTCAGGATAGGTACCATAAAAGTGAACATGGAATTGATGTGGAGAGCTCGTTGGCTTAGTTAAAGGACAGTCAACTTTATCCAGAGATGGAAGGATTCATGATGGCCATCCAGGACAGAATAATCGCAACCAACAACTAGAAAGCACTGTCTAAAAGCGGATGTGTCGGACAAATATCGAAAGTGCGTCATTTTAGGCGAGACCCTAGAGCACGTGATGAGAGAATGTCCGACGTTGTCTGATACTGCTTACCTCGGAAAACACGCTCAGCTTACCAAAATTGTCCACTGGCAGCTTGCGATCAAGTACGGATTGCTTGGTGAAGACTCACCGCCATACTACAAAGAAGAGCCACGACCAGGGCTGGATTCGGAGGAGTACGTGCTGTATTGGGACAAGTCCATAATTACTGACAGAACCGTTGACTACAACAGGCCGGATATTCCGTTGATAAAGAAGAAGGAACAGACGAGGACCATCATAGACATAGCGGTACCATTCTCTCGCAACATCGCTAAGACAGAACGAGAGAAGATATTAAAGTACGAGAAACTGGTGTTTGATTTAAAGAACACTTGGAGACTAAATCAGGTGCAAATCTTCCTCCTGGTGTCTGCAAGTACTAGGATTACCGAATACCATCGTCAACGTGAGTCAGCGAGCCATACTGCTGCAAACCTGCCACATTGTGAGGAAATTCCTAGGAGAGGATCAAGGAGCCGGGATGAACTTCCCTCTTCGCGTCCGAGCTGAAACTACGGCTCAGCATTTGTGTTGAGAAGTGCATTTACTCAATTATTATACAAAGTCATTCAAAAATTATAGTCGAAAATTCAACAGAGCATTTGCTTATTGATGGATATTGGAAATACAACCTTAAAAAAAAAATTTTTAATCTTTAAATTTCCACTAAATTCAATGGTTTTGGTATCTTTGGAATTGATGCGGACGTATAAATACATATGACCTTATAGAGTATCTAAAATGAAAGAAAACATTTTTCGTCTTCGACACGTGCGGTTTATTTTCGAATCTATTCAAGAATTACCGTAGACGAGAGAACGGGGGTAAAAAAACGCATGTGTTAATAGAGTGTGGCCATCTGTTTGTAATATGCAATACGAAAGGAAGATACGTTATAACAATACTTTCAGTATAATTTTAAGGAAATATTTTTTTTTTTAAATAACTCTTGTTATTTGTACATTGAAATATTACGAAAATAAATAAATTTGACACGACTACTTAATTAATAAAGCAAGATTTGTTAAGTGTTTTTTTTTTATCGCGGAATAAAATACATCTCCATGCGATATTTACATTTTTTAAAGTTATAGAAGATGTTCAAAATGAGCCCCATTTTCTTGATAACACAGTCGCAATCAACGCAACATTTGTCTTCTAATGCCCCCAATATTCGCCAATGCAGCCGCATCTGATACACGCTGGCGTAAATGAGCAAAGTTTTAAACCTCTACGCTGTATACATAATTTTACATTGCGTTCCATACAAAAATCAAGAGGATTTAAATCTGGCGACCTTGGAGGCCAAGTGACAGGTCCTCCTCGTCCTATCCATCTACCAGGATAGTATTCATTTAAATGCATTCGCACTGCAGCACTGTATTGTGGTGGAGCTCCATCATCTTGAAACCACATATCATTATAACGGGTTAATGGAACATTTTCCAAAAGGTCATCTAAATCATTTTGCAAAAAATGTAAATAGTCATTGCCCGTTAAGCGTTCCGGCAATTCAAATGGTTCTATTAATTGATCACCTCGCTCTTGAAAGTGGTTTTGTTGAATAGCAATGGTTATTTCTTTGGTTGAAAATACCACTTCTCCCAAATGTTGATTCACCAGAGAACAATATTCTATTAATAAAATTAAGCTCTGTCTCTTCTTGCTGTAACAACCATGCACAAAAATTATTTCTTAAAAGAAAGTATTATCTGTTAACGCCTGCACTCTTCGGTAGTGGTATTGATGGAGCCCTTCATCGCGCAATACTCTCCACGCCGAGGATTGCGATACGCCAGTAATATTATGCAGTTGTCTTGTACTAATTGTTGGATTTTCCTCTACCAAATTCAAAATGTTTTCTTCTGCATTTAACATTAGTCTCCCCGCATTGAGTCTTAAAGAATGAATACCTTCCTCGCGAAATCTTTGATCTATGCGAACAAATGTTCGCCAATCTGGAATTCGCCTGTTGGGAAATTTTTGTTCATATAATCGAACTGCCTCTTGTGCATTTCCATTAGTTGCCCCATACATCAAATGAATATCAGCAAATTCTGCGTTTGAATACCCCATATTATACACCAAATACACTGATACACCACACACAAACAAACTGAATTGCAATAACAGTAGAAAACTCTTTATTTTAATTTACGTGTGGAAGACTGTTGTATTCGTTCATAGAAATCGGGTTGTCATTAAAAAAATTTCTTTTGCCTGTAAATAATATAGTTTGTAAAATAGACCATTGCAAAAATTTTGTAAACACTAAATGTGTGAAAACTCATTCTACCTCATAAATCAGATATGCAATTGATTTTATAGACAGCAGATGCTAGTAAGGCGCCACAAAAAAGGTTTTTTTGTTGACCCTGAATTTATTCACGTAGATATGTATACCTACATAGACTGCCGACTCACATCTGTGTGCTGCTTCTGGTAATACAAAAAAAATTCTACTAAGGTCGCGTACAATATGAGTAAATAAATGCATCCATTCGTCTTCTAATTTTGAGTGTAATTAGCAGTTTCATTTTTGACTATAATTTTTGAATCACCTTGTATAATAATAATTAAAAGTATTTTTTTAACCAAAAAAATTTTGTTTGTTGTTATTAGTACTTGTGTAGTTCTAAAATTATTAAAAAAATCTTTGTATTTAATAATAATATAAAACGATAAAGCATTGCCATTTTTAATATCCATTATTTCCCTGTTCTGAAGTAATATTTATTACGAATACATTTATTTCTGATATCAAAAATATATATAAAAAGTCAAAAGTAATAAAAACTAGTAACAATTCCCAAAATTTCAAAAAAACAATCAAAACAACATCGATGGTTGCTTTTGGTTCTTAAAAAATTGATAGTACATATTTTATTATAAATCGCTTCCAGCTTTCCAGCTAAAAAAATAATATACTCCAGAAGATCATCTTTGAGCGATTCTATGCTATTTAAATTTCTCATAGGATATTACTATTATTTTACTGTATTTGTATTGTATCGATATTTTTAATCCTAAATAGCCAAAATATGTGCAAAACAATAAAATGTCATTCGATATGGTCGTATTTAATGTACATACAAATATACATATTTCACATGCCAAATTTTACCAAAATATACATAAAGTCGCAACGCTTTTATATTTTTCAGATTCATACATTGGCTATAGAAATCTTTTTTTTATACATGAACATGAAGAATTATATACACATTTTTTCCATATAAACACAAAACAAACAACAATACATCGAATTGATCAAATTGAAATTAAAATCTATTTTTCAAAAATAAAACATTTCGTGTCATAATATAGGTTATAGCGACAGTTCGAAAGCATTTCAATATTCAGTGCCTTTTCTCAACAACGCGATGTTCGCAGTACAAACTTTAGTGAGAAATGAATACGTTTGGTACCACCTTACGCTGCCTACTCTTCGTTGTATAACGGTTCCAAGCGGCCAAGAAATCTACTAAACTCGTTCACATCGAGAATTTAAGATATAAATGTTATGTGTGCTGGAAATTTCTTCTTTCTAGCGTGTACTTTCGATCTTTCCTTACATTGAGTTACCCACGCCACAGGCTCCAATGTTCCGATAGGCTTGCCTTTCTTCCATAATAGCGAAAAATCATTGATATTCATCACACGTACTGGTATAAACTTGGATAACTTTACCAATGATCTTCCCAAGAAACCTCTTTTTCCTAAGCCTCTCTCTTCGTCTTGCTCCACAACTCCAAAAAAGTATCATCTGTTCTTTTTTCGGGCTCAGTCATAATAATTCGTTCAGTCTTAGACAGTATTTAGACATCATCTTTAAGCGTTAGCATGATTTATAAGAAACGCCTGACTAATCTCTTCATTTCAAAGCATAATGACTCCAAACTCTTCTTGCCACATTCTAGTTTCTTTACGGCTCCTTCTCCTTCTAGCTTCACTCCGCGATTTCTAAACGACTGATGAGTTGCCGTCCCAGAATCTAGAGAGTCTCTGGCTTTCGATAAAGAAAGCCATGTCTTAATCTTCCAGACGCGACATGAAGCGTTAGATCCCGAAGAAGTAGTGAATTAACGTTCGAGGTAAGAGGACGTGTTTTTTTGTGCGATTTCGCGAGTGCCAGGCGCAGTAGAAAATTTCCTAAGTGCAGACCAACGAATCGTTACAGCAATAGCTGTAAGTGCGATTTTACGCACATATAAGAAAAAAACTTACCAGACCATAAGTAAAGATCCAGCGTCGTAACAACAACGACTGATAAGACAAGTGGAGTAGAGACTTCCCCTTTCGAGGAGAGATTAGAACTCCTCGCAGGAAAAAAGGTCAGAAATCAGACAGGGCACCAGCAGCCTGGGGAACAGGGGACGCCGTTTTAGGTAAGAAAAGAAAGGACAAACAAGTCGCCGCGGTCGGCAAGCTGGCTGGCAATTTATGGAGGTATCGAGGATGCTGACATCGGCAGTTAAACGGCTGGCACATAGTGCATAGATAGGAGCCACAGAATAAGCACTGCTGGAATTACAATTCCAACACGAAACAGGCAAAGAAGAGAATTAGAAGAAAACTAAAAAAAACACGGCGGAGATAGGTATTCAAACGGGTCCAGCGGAGCTTAAGGTTACGGCCAAACAGTAGGGTGAGCAAAAACCGGAAGACATACGGAGGACCAGGGATTCGTACCAACATTTCGAGGTCATAAGAAGTTGCCGTGCAACAAAACTAAGATAACAGAGAGAGGAACAGAGAGGGTAACACTATAATTCTAGTGTCGAAAAGGCAGGCAGCAGACGGGTAAACGAGCATTCTCAAGATGTACGTCGAGATATACCCGGAACTGCGAAGCGCGGGGGCCATCAAAATCTCTACAGAAACCAATACGGCGAAACCGAGGCGGAGCTCTTCGAGACCCTCAAAAAGATCTTCGAGATAGATCTCAGAGAAAATGGCCATACCAACTGTCATACAAAACGAAGACTCCATCATCACTATTAACGCTCCAAAGTCGAAGAAAGGTGTGGGAATAACAACTCAGAGGGAAATACCTCGTGCAAAGACATCTTGACGAGATTTAAAAAGGCGATAGTTAACACACAAAAATACACAGAGGTCGTCAACTTTCAGCAAACAGCAGCGACAGCAGGCGAGAAACTAAAATTGCCTATTTCCGCAACTGCTGACGATGTAGGCCACCGCAAGCCAGTTTTTAAATTGCTACAACAATATCTAAACAAGTGTCGAAAGGCGCACGACCTCCTCAGCGCTAAAATAAAAAAGATTAATCTAGACATAATAATTGCGCCTGCAAGGCAAACAAGCTATGGGTGGTATATCATGACACTAACACTGCCACATACGTAGTAAATAAACACCTTACCACGAAAACTGTAGTCCAAGGAAAAGTTTACGTTTGCGTACAGATCAACGAAGACATGTTAATCTGCTTATGCTGCACAACTCCGAACTGCAGCTTGCCTCAGTATGACGCATATTTGGCGAGCGATAAAGTGTTGCCAGTGGCGAGACGCTACATTGCTTTCGAATTGCAGGACAAACCAAAAGCACAAGCTTCAGTAAGAATCGGCCCAGGAGACTAGAACATCAGGCGACGGAACGCCGCGGGCGAGGATCTTGTAAGGGAGACTGCGCGAATTTGTGTCGAGATAATGCCCAGGAAAAGTAACCTGGAGGACCGAAGATATCGCAGAAAAGCGGAGAGCCTGCCTTAAAGCCAAAAGACGAATGGGCAGGGTGCGGGCTGAGAACAACGCGTTGCACAGAGAAGTACTCACGAAAGAGTACAAAACAAGAAGAAGTGGATTAAAGTGTGCGAAGAAGTGAACAACGACGTATGGGGCCTAGGTTACAAACCCGTCACCAAAAAAATGGTCAAACATAAACCCTTGAAATTCGAAAAGCGGCTAAAAGAGCAGATTGTTGAAAAAATGTGAAATGAAATTCGAGAAACGCCGGAGATAGTCAGCTAAAACAAGCCGCGCCTTTTCGAACAATCCGAACTGGCAATTGCAATGCGGAAAACAAACTCCGGAAAGCCCCCGGTCCGTAGGGAATACCCGCAGAAATAATTATCACGTGTCTCACGAAATGATCTGTATCGTCCAGGATTACCTCAAGGATAGATGACCTTGGAGGGCAAGCGAATACAAATGACCACCGGGGTACCGCAGGGATCCAAACTGGGTCCCCTAATATGGAACATCTTGTATGACGGCGTCCTCAGAATCAAGCTGCCCCCGGGGGTAATGAACATAGCATATGCAGACGACTTCGCGGCGCTAATTTTCGCACGGGGAGAGGTCTAGCTCAAAGCAAACGCTGAGAGAGCTCTGTAACAGTCTGCTCAGCAGAAAGAGGCTCAAGGCATCCAGTTGAAGAAGAATATCAAATACCTGAGTTTCATGATGGGCAATGCACTTTCCTCAGGCCGTGGATGTAGAGGCAGCACGGAGATATTGGCTTCCACCTGAGCCCGTTTTTGACAGAACATGGCTGTATTAAGAACTATACCTTTAAGTTCAGAAAAGCAACGACGATCTGTGCAAACTGTGCCCACAGCAGGAAAGAGACGAACACGCTTAAACGTTTAAAATTGCGAAAAGCATGCAAGAGAAAGAGCTGACCTTGAAGTGTACTGCAAAGTCCCGACTGGGACACCGTGAACATCTTCAGTCATCAGGGCCCGGGAGGATTCAGAGAGAGAATCGGAAACTCCAGAGTAATTCTCAACTCCAGCTGAAGAACAGCTGAAAGAAGAAAGAAGAAAAGAAGACCGAAGGACTCATCATAGATCCTAGAGTGAGCCTCCCCTGAAACGTTAACGGTCCCAAGAAGATGAGGTCATAATCACGCCCTTGGGCCAGCCGCGTTCTGGATTCCCAAAGAAAGAAAGACTCGAAGACTCTTGAGGAGCATGGCTCAAGGAGTAGAGTTGGATTTTAGTGAGTAAATCACGAGCACCTGGCTTATCGGTGATTGAGAGTCAGTGACAGTCTCACATAACCCCCCTTTGAGATTACTCCACTGAATAAAAAAAAACGCGATGATCTCCACTGCATCTTGCGATAGGCTAGTGTAAGACAATATGGATAGTAAATTCTTGGATTCCTTCCTTCGGTCTTCGTTTCCTTCTGCTTCCTCTTGTTTTGTATGCTAGAGTCTTATGAGCGTCTTCAAATCATAGTCTAGAGAATTAACTAGATTTGTATAATCTAGAGAGCTTTAAGTTTTTCCTCATCATTCCATCCGTCATGTCCAACAATCATTTCGAATTGTTGACGATAGACAGCTTCGAACTTGATTATATCGTACCGATTAGCTCATTACGTATGGTTTCCATTTTTCTTCCACACTGCAGATTTTATCTTCAAGTTCTACTTCCACTTCTTCGAGTTGTCATTAAAGTTCGGTCAAAGTATATGTGAGATGTTCCAAAAGTTCACTTCTCAACAATCTGAAGTCATTGATATGAGTTGTATCCATTTTATCACTTAATTCTTGATCTTACTGTCTATTTTAATCTTTATATCACTAATTTGTTTTTCTATTTAATCACATGTTATTCAGTTGTTAAACATTTTCATTATATAACAAGTCTATATGTCTTCGCCCGTGCCTGCGATTTTTTTATCACAAATATTATATATTAACATCTCATCGGACACCACTGCAATGAACTTTATTTATTGTAACGAACGATTTCCGACCGAAGAACACAATGGAAACGCATCGAAAGTCTAGAAGTTCTAGAATTTGAATTTGCGCGAACTTCCAACGCTATTTAAGCATCACAGCGGACCGAAACGGGGTAAGTCCGCCTGACAGACGCAACGAGTTCGCCGAAGTAAGGTCGGAACGCTACCAGTGGCGCGCCTTATAAATATTCACCGCGT
>JAUIMW010002542.1:0-10575 GCA_033557785.1 Enochrus cinctus | reverse complement strand
ATATTATTTCACATTGCTTAAATTATCTAAAATATTACTGGAAACAACAATTTAAACAGTTTAAGTGAATGCAAATTCCATTTAAAAATGTAAATGATTTACTGCACATAAATATTCATATAATAAATTAATTTTAAATGAAGCCGTTATAATTCTTAACTTGGTAGACATTTTTCTAAAATAATGTAGTTTGATTTACATAGCTGTTGAATTTTTGATTTGGATTTACCTAAACATTGAAATAAATGCAGAATTATAAAAACTGTGAAAATATTTTTAATGATCCTCTGATTAAGTGTATTCAACTTTGAACTTACACAACACACCAATTAGTAACTAATGTAACCAATTAAATAAAAGAGCACTATTTTTATTTTCCGTTTTAAACAATTTATAAAATATTAATGTCCAGTATAGATCATTAGCTTACTTCGTGTTAGAAGGCGGATATGCATGCAGTGTTTCAATTAAATTAAAATAGAAAGGGGGCTCATCCTTGGCAAATTGCCCTGACACAGGATCTAGAATTTCTGAATAAGTTTGGTCATTTGTTGGCAAAAACATATTAATTATTTAATTTCTCCTAATACGGCCAAATGTGGTGATCATTGGAAAGATGAAACTTTGAGAATGAATAAAAATTTATTACAAAAAATGGACGCACTTTTATCATAATGACACATGTCAAAACCTAATTCTGTTATAATGCTGTCAAATTTGTTTATTAATTATTGAAATATGACAGGTATAGCGATTTTTGATTTAGCCAACTTAAAATGCAAAATGATACTAAAGTGACACACAGATGTACTAAAATCATTGAAACTGTCAGTTAAAACATACGTGGTCCAGGCACACTATTTTTAAATTCACTAAAATGCAAGTAATTGCTTTTGCCATATCAAATTAAAACCGAATACTGCTAATTAAATAATGACACATGTCAAAACCTAACTATGTTAAAATGCTGTCAAATTTGTTTATTATTAAAATATGACAGGTAAAGTGATTTTTGAATTAGCCAACTTAAAATACAACATTATAGTTTTCTTAAGTATATTATACCTGAATTCATTTCAATATAGGTAGGGGACCCTACCAAAGTGACACACGGATGTACTAAAATCATTGAAATTGTCAGTTAAGAAAGGTAAAAATATACATGGTCCAGACACACACTATTTATAAATTCACTTAAATGCAAGTAATTGCTTTTGCCTTATCAAATTAAAGCCGAATACTGCTAATTAAATAGATTGTAACAATAAAAATAAATTATCTGATAACGTAGGTATCTCTATTTGATGTAAAAAATGATATAAATACAAATAGATACTTTTATCATTTTCTTAAATTCAAATTTTATTTTTTAAGAGCCCTTAATAAAGTTATCTAACATTAAGAAAGAAAACTACTGCTAAGTGAAATTAGAACACCTTTTAAAAGGTAACGTATACATGTTATGGGAAATACAAATTCAATAATACCGTTTTAATAAATACTTAATACAAAATATATTATAAAAAGTAGATAATCAAAAACAAATTTCCTTGATAGCCTGAAAAAGAAACATGTTTTCTTCTCTTAGGGTCTCAAATTCGAGAATACTGAAGCTTTTGGTGTTCTGATTTCTTGTAGCAGTAGTATTATTAAGTTTTTAAATTCTACTTTCCTCCTTCTTGAATTATTTTTCTCTAAATACAAATCCCTGAAAACTAGAAAATAATTTTAATATTATGATACAAGTTATGCATTTATATAACACTAATAAGTTTAGCCCTACGTGTACATCCCTTCTATCTTACTTAATAATCACAATGACCGCTTAAAATGCAATTTTGCACTTGTAACAGATGGTCTAGCAATTTGTTGTTTCTTTTATTTTTCAATTGCATAAAGTTATATTTAGGTCTGATACTGTTTACACAATGTATTCATGCATCACAAACCAGTTTACATTGACTTTGTAATAATGTAACATCCAACAGCTGATCATAATACACATCAAAACAAAATAGTGCAGAATCTTTTGTTTTCTTATAAACAAAAGAACAGCGAAAAGACGAATTTTACAATCAAGTGTTCGTTGTACGTGGTCATTTGTATTGCAAATTAAAATGCGTAGGTTTATTATTATTTTGTTATGATGAAATACCTTATTTCTAGCTTATGTCGCGGAATTATTGCAACACATATTTTATTGTAATATAGGTAAACGCGTGAGGTTTCCTCTAGGCTCGCCTAAAACAAATGAAAATCTATTTTCTGCCCGCAAGAACTAAATTTAAATTAGAAAAAAAGAAAATTTTAGCAGGAGGAAGAATTTGACAGCCGTTGATACAAAGCTGTGGATAACGGTATGCACCGGTTAATTTGCATTATTGAAGAGGTATTGTGTAATTTAGAATGTCTGTCTTGAGTACAGCTAAAAACAACCCTGCAGGAATTCGTACATTCATAGATACAAGAAACAAAAATATCATGTGGCCCGTCGCGTTACTAGAGTGGGCGGGTGGTATAAACGGAGGTTAACTTCGTACGTACCTTTATCAGATTAGCCTCAAAACCTCATGGACACTCGACGGATGCAAAGAGAAAAAACTTAAACACTGTCAAAATATAATCAAAGTGTTCGAATGTAAACAAATATCACTGTAATAGTTCAGTTGTCACTAAACTGATTGCACGTAGCCATATTGGAAAATGGCAGGTGTTGCCAACTTATAGAATTCACTTGTTTAAATCCACTATTTTGATTTATTCAATTATTTTTTACGCCTTTCTTTAAGGACCTATATGTATAATATATTACATAATTTGGTAATCAATAGATGATGCTAGGAATTATTAAAATTAACACAATTACATAAAGGAACTATATACATAAATAAAACCGTTAATGTCCTTTTCTAACTTCTGATTTTGATGTTATTTTAGAAGATTTTCAAATATTTTACAAAATTAATTTTTCATATTTTCACTTAAGAATTTCGAGCATCCTTTTCTCAGATGGATTATTTTTATTTGATTATTGTTATTAATTAATAAACTATTAAATACAGAAATATTTTTTTCAATTTTTTTTTTAAAGGATAAATACTTATATCAACAGCATTATAAAAGGAAGGTTTAAATTATAATTGTTTAAAAAAATATATCTTTCTAAATTTTCCACAACACAAAACACAAGTTTATGATATGCAACTACTTATGACTATGTCAAATGTTTGTTAATAAATATTGTCTTTATATTGAAAAATTGTTGTGTTTACACAAAGGTCTACTGCTTCAGTGAATTAAGTGTTAGTTAATGCTCACGACGCTGATCGAAAGCTTGAGAATTTTCGTAAATTTTTTTAAATTAATATTTTTGATATAATTATTTAAAATTAAGTCAATAATATCCTTTTATTATAATAATTAATATTTTAAAAAATTTGCTTGCCAAAACAGATTGGATGATGAGTAAAAGTCATGTGATTTCTGAGAGAATGTTTATTGTTATCTTATCATCAATAATTATATAATTATTGTTATTGGGTTTTTAAAAAAATATGATGTGCTAAGATAAACAATTTGAAATAAACTGACAGACTAGCACAGTACTTTACAGCCAAAAAACACCAGATTGTTTTTTTACCATATGTTTAATGTGGATATTAATATTACTATAAATGACCATGACAAAATTATATGCATAGTAATTATTTAATTAAAGATGAAATTATTGAACTTCACTGTAAGATCTTGTACTATTCCCAATACCACCAATCATTTAAAGGGTTAATATTTCTTTTTCAGTAAGTGTTTGCACCCTTTTTAAAGTTAATACAAGCAAATTTTAGAAAACAAGTAAATACACAAATGTAACACAACACTACAACCGCAATTGAAATCATGTAATAAATAACAGGTTGCGGTGTCATCGTCACAAAAAACATTTAATATTAGTTTTATTTCTCTAGCGAAAAAAAGTTTGATTCGGTGTTGGTTTTTTGGAATGTGCTTCACTTTTCATGACCTTTAAACTAAGGTGAAACTGCTCATTTACAAATTAGACTGTAAGGTAATTTTTTTCTTAAATTCATGATTCATATCACTGTGTTTTTAATTTTTGGGACTAGATCTTGCAATACTTGTCTTACACGCAAAAATTCATTGTAAAACTGACTCAAGCATTCTCAGAACCAACAAAAATTTGCAGCTTTTATTTTGTTCCAACTTTTTAAAAAATATTTAGAAAAATTTGATATAGTTTTGGCATTTGTCTGTTTAGTTTAGTTTTATTGAAATTATGTAGAATTAAAAACAAAACATATATTCTCATCTATCCATTGACTTCATTGTATTATTTAATCAAGCTTTGCTCAACGAGCAGTGCCCAGTAACAATTTACAGGGATAATTCAAATGAATTACCAAAATCCCAATTAATTAGTTTGAACTTAATATCAATTAACAATAACTGATTTTATTTATTAAACATTGCAATTTGAACACCTGACGTCTTTTTTATATCGAAAACTATATGATTAGTTTTCAATGCTATATAAACAAGCGTTTCGGCAGTATTTGTTTGCTATCAAATACAATGACATCTCTGAAACAGCAGAAGATAAACACACTTTAATTTATTGCCCTGGAACAAGTCGTTATTTACCACCTCTAAAGTTCTTGGCCCACTTTACTTCCTTACAGCAGGTATCAGCCCCTTTTTTTAAATTCTCTATCTCTATTTGAGTTTGTTTGAAAATGGATTCACTGTATATTACTATTACTTTTTTGTATCTGGAAATGCTAGGTTTAATATAGCCCTGTCTGGGCAAATCATAAAGGACATGATGATTCCCCTCACTGTAACTAACGAGACCTAGCGTAGAATGTACCTCTGTAGACGAACAATTGAATATTAATGTTCAAATTTTATCATGTTTTAACAATAGTGTGTAAATATACAAGAACATCTATTGTAATATCTACAAAATTACCAGCACTAAAGAATTTTAAACACAATAATACTGCAGTAGTTATGCAAAGTTATGAGCTTCAGTACCTAGACAGAAGAATATTGTACATCAGATAAGGACTATATTGAGGAACTGCAGATTTCAACGCGGCAAACTCCAAGCATCGTCAGGTGAATAGTAAAAAGAATTCTGCATATGAAGCAGAGCAAAAAACTAAATGGATGCTGAGAGTTGATATTCTTCAAAGCTTCACAATACAATGAATACTGTAATTTATAGACTTCAGAATATCTTCGTACTACAATTTTCTATTTAAAATTTAAGTTGACCTGCAATCTACGTTAGGATACACTTCACATGAAGAAAAACCAACTTCATATGGAGGCAGACAGTCCAAATAATCTAAATGATCATATTAAAAGTCAAGTTGTTAACATGCCACTTAACACGTAGCACAATTTATTTATTGTTCTATATCTAGAATAATTTTAAATATATTATTGTAAAGTCGATTTTAAGATATGACTACATTAACATTAAGAATAAATATGTGAATCTAAGTCTCTAAGAATAAATAAGTTAAATAAAAACTGATAGACAATTCATATATGTTTCATTATTTAGTAAATAGTATTTTTTACTAGTCATGGAGTTCATTTTATTTTGTAAAAGTACCTTCCTACCTAAGTAGGGAATTGTTTGAAATATTAAAAATTATACTTTGCATTTAAAAGTGCTAAATGTAGTATTAGGATTCTTACCCTAAAGTTAACAACAAATTCATATGTTTAAAGCCCCAAATTTGATTCAAGCGATTTACCGACGACTTTTGATTCCAATTGAAACAAAAACTATCATTCGCCAATTCAAGTAAGTATAATTTCCAATGAAATCAACTTTTTAAATATAAGAAACATCTTTAATAAAATAATAGTTTACACAACATTAATATTTATAAACATATATAAATAGTATAATAAATAAATTGCAAAGAAATATCCTAATAGTTTTATGTTTACGAAATAATCTTGAAACATACAGACAAGAGTGCATATCTTTACCAAACCATAAAATTCAAAGGAAAATTATAATTTATTTAAAGCAAAAGGGTAAATGCTAAGATGATTTTTCAGGGTAGTAATGCGATTTAACTTCGTCAATTGCTTTACACCATTCTAATGCATACCCCTCTGGATCTTCAAGGAAATACGTTCTGTTTGGCTAAAACATTTGAAAATTTATTAGGTAATGAATGAGTTAAAGGAAACAAGCAAAAACTCACCGTATGCACAAAAAATGTTTTGAAATTTTTAGCTTCTGTCCGTAAATCTGCACTCCAAGGAATTTCCCCTTTCAATACCATATTTGTAGGATCAACGTAATATAAATGTGGGCCAAAAGTGAGCAAAAACATTCGGCGCCTAGGAAAAAGTCCCTTTCTTTTATCTACTAAGCCTTTCTTCAAAATTAAATTTCCTTCCACGAGATCATGCCACTTATCAGTCTTTTGAAGTTCTAATCTTCTTTGTATTTCACCAGGGTCTAGTTCAGCAATATTCCTTTTTGTTTCTGATTTTTTCCTAGTCGGTGTAGGAGGACAAAACTTTTCTAATTGCAGCCTAGATTCTTTTTCTCCATCGAAACCTGGTGGTAAATCATCGGGAATACTGAGATCCTCTATATTTTCTTCAGCTTCTGCCGAAGCCATTTTAGGCGGAGATCCAATGTTATTCCATTCAATGCCATCAAAAAATGCATGGTCTCTTATGCTTGTATATGGACGAGCATCTTCAGCACCTAATCGTTTTGAGGGTTCTAACACTAATAATTTTTCTACTAAATCTTTAGCTACTTTATCGAATCCTTCAGGGAATTCATAATCTAATTTAAGAATTTTCTGGAATATTAAATATTCACTTCCTGCGCGGAAGGGTGGTAGACCAGCTACCATTTGATAAATTATACATCCTAAGGCCCAAAGATCTGATGCATATGAAGCATCCTGATCTGTAAGTAGTTCAGGGCTAACATATTGAGCGGTACCTACAAAACTATTTCTACGTCGCCTAGTTGATTCTGATTTGGTTTCTTCTTGACTACTATTATTAGCTAAAATTTTTGCACTACCAAAATCTGTTATTAAAATATGCCAGTTTTCATCGAAAAGTATATTCTCTGGCTTCAGATCTCTATGAATAATACCTTTTGCATTTAAAGCTTCTAAGGCTAGTACTAATTCAGCAGAGTAATATTTTGTACAATCCAAATTAAATGAGCTAGATTTGTTTAAATGAGGTAGAAGTTCTCCGTTCTTGGCGTATGTGAGCACAAAATATAGCCTTTCTGGATCTTGAAAGGTACAGTAGAGTTTAATAAAATAATCGGAATTGCCTCCTAGTATTTGCAAGACTTTCTTTTCTCTTGTGACGTATTCTGTCTTCTTTTCTCGGATGATGTGACGTTTGTCCAGAACTTTAACTAAAAATATGAATATTGTTAAGTAATTTCAAGAAATTAATATCAAAAGAATTTTTCTTAAGAAATAACCCAAGTTTGTTTACAGGTTTTATTTGTTCAGTAACGTGAAGCGTTACGCTTTATAAGTATAATGAAATATTAAGACATTAGTTTGTTTATTCATGCGTTATACACTTACATATTTTTAATAATTGGGAACCTTGAAATATGAAAAAAATATATGGTAATACTTCAATTACTAAAGTATGTTTCAGACATTTCAGATAGCTAAAGAAATTAGCTTTTTTATAACAAGTTTAAATACCGCTTGTATTTTTCTATTATAAGTGTTATTATACAAGCCTTTAAGTTTTCCAGGAAAAAAAAAATTAATTTTCACGGCAATAATTTAAAAGGAGCATATTTTTCATTAACAGCTGATACAAATAGTATAACTAATTTTGTTATATCTAATAATATTGTTTAGGATAATTTTAACGTATTAACATTAAATTTAATCTCTCTAAGATATTCATTATTTCCCGAAAATTTCCCCTAAGTTGACTAAAGAGAAATTAACCATAAGACTTATAATTAGGCAAAAAACAAAAAATAATTATAACTTATTTATTTCTATTTAAACTAAAAATCTATTCAAAATAACACCTCAGGTTCGTTCTTAAACAATGCAAATCATAATACAGTCAGTAATAGAAGATATTCTAGTAGAAAGACAATTCAAAAGTTATTCCATATTAACATCAGCATAAGCACCAGTCAACTTTACCAAATACACAAATATCACCTCCACAACATTAACTTTCAACATAATTTTCAAATAGCAAGCCTCAAACAATCTCCAGATCAAGTAGATTAAAGTAAGATAAATTAATAAGGAATTACGATGTGGCTTTAGGCCATTTATATTTTTCAACAATTTATATGTCTTTTTTTTAATAATAATAATAACTTTATTAAGGACCCACAAAATGCAACTTTACAGAAAAAAAATGTAATCTAAAAGTGAGAGAACGCAAAACTATACAATATAAATAAAAAAATCAAATAAGAAATTCTTCTATGGAGTAGTAAGCCCTAGAAAGCAGCTCCTTTTTTATCCTTTTTTTGAATTGGTTTAAGGTTTATTGTAATTCTGTCAAATTTCCTGTGGCCGACACTGGTCCTTCAAAATCTCTGGCAAAAGTAGAAAGTTTTGACTTATATATTCTAACAAATGTGTAACTTTAAACGATCTTTTTGCAAGTTAAACAACAGTCATCAAACTAGTTATCTATTGTTTCCAACAAATATTTATCTAAAACAAAATTTATTGCTCAATATTATTATTTCTGTGCAGAACCATCTTACTTTTCATTGTTAAAGATCACTGAAAGTAATCGAAGAATTATTAGTAGAAATTGAAAATAAAGATGAAATTTTACAATTTTACATTTTGAAAATAGACTCTGAGTTTGGAACGGACATTTTAACAGTGTACCCGATGCTAAATTCTATATAGCTTTGATAAAAGACAGATTCAAATATTGCTTAGGCCACAGATTCAAATCTTAAGGGTACTCATGGAATTGTTGTGTTACCAACAATCATGCCAACTATTTCAATTCAATCATCTTAATTTAGAAATAACCGAAGGAAACTTTAGTATAAAAATTGATTTAAAATTTATTTGTTTTCTTATATTGATCCACTACAACAATACCTACTACTCCTTCAATTCAAATAATATTACTCCAACTAATGTGACAGCATTTTACACAAGCATGCAACCCAATCAATGGATACACAAACTCTGACGTATGATGAACACCACCACATAAAGGGTGCAATTTTAGAAAATATGGACAGTACCAGCTTCAGGATATTGCTGAGAAAAATATCTACCTGTACGCAAGTCATATGAACAAACTAAAATATTCAGCTATTTAGTTTCGTACAAGCTTAATTCATACTACTTGCTAAGCACGACAAAATTGCTAGTGTTTGATATACATAATACATACATAGCTTTCATTTTTAAGGCGATATTATACATTACTGGTTGGAATTTACTTTACATAATATTAAAAGTGTCATTTGCCAAATATTTCAAATAGGAAAACTTATATATAATATATATATAGAAGCAAAATCACCTGAAATATAATTGTAAGAGAGCCAACTGGGTATTTTAATTAATTTTACAACAAATATAGTCAAATTTTTTCCACTTGGCATTTATATCATACAAAAAACGAATTTTAATGTTTATTGATGATGTCAGATCTTTCATCGTTTCATGATTTTTTTTCGCATTATTAAAAATGACGGTATTTATTCCAAAAAAATGTATATTACCTGACTTAACTAAAACACATGCAAAAAATTTTATTTCTTTCCTTACGTGGTATATAGGTAACATAGTAGAATAAATTTTAAATAAGAAATATTGTGCAAAAAGATGAAATAATATATTGTAACATTCCATTCCCCAAGACCACCTGGTGTCCTTCTTTCGTGTTGTTTTTATTCTAATTCAACAAGGAGATGTTTACTGATTTTTCCAAATAAAAGAAGAACTACCAGGGGGTTTAGTAGGCATGGAATCTTCTTCAGGTGCACTGCTATCAATGTAATCCTATCTATTCTTCATCACTTCTCTTGGTTGCTAATTACCTTCTTATTATAATCAAGCGATTAAACTTAAACAAACTCTAACTAATAAAAGTATTAAAGAGATGCTTAAATATCAATCATAAGTATGTTGATGGCAGTGCATTTATATACAAAAATCATGTTTGGCACAGTATTATAGCTTTTTTGTCCCGCAATTTACTTTATTCCTGCATTTCCTTATTCATTTGACCTTAATTAAGTGGTCAGAAATTAAGCAAAATAAGCAGCTTAGACTTGAAATTACTTGCATTACTCAAAACGTAAAAATATATTAGCAATAAAAAATAATAAACATTTAATGAAAAATAACTAAGAGATACGAATGGATAAAGCCTAATTGACGTAAATATATACGTACGACACTGACAATGACAAAACAGCATACCACCTGATTATATTCGACACCGACAAACTCCGCCAGCGCATAGAAATCATAATTTTGGACAAAAAATAATAATAATGTGAGGGTCCCACGTTAA
>JAUIMW010002541.1:0-10576 GCA_033557785.1 Enochrus cinctus | reverse complement strand
AGTCAGTCCTGACACCAGGGTAAGTTTTAGGCTGTTCCAGAGCCGAGAGATGTAATCAAAATAGGTTGATGGAAGTCGAAGTCAAGTAACAAATACTGTGTAGATTCTAACAATACACTTTAAAAATTATAACTACAAAAGAAGAGAATTTAGCTGACCATATGTCTGTAAAATACAATGACTAATAGACAAAAGGAAGATTATCAACAAAGGAAAATAATACCTCGGTAAACACTTGAATCGACTAATCAGCAATAAGTGTAACAAAGCGAACCTTTGGAACAATTAAAATAAGTTGCGCACTAAGAACTCTTCCAGTTTAAGAAGCATCCTTGAGTACCCGAATTGGTTCTTAAATTGGAGTTCTACTGTATATAGTCTTTTATAGCACAAGGTGGTTCCTTCATTGAATAAATAATGAACTACCAGGGATTCTGACATCTGTTATATTGTAATTGATGTTTAAAAATCTTGAAAGAGAGAGAGAGAGAGAGAGAAATCGAGATTATTTGAAGACTCCATCCTCCATACTCCAGAAGAGTATGGAGGACATTTCTTGTCCCACAGATCTCGTGTGATTCTTTTTTTTTGTGTGAATGTCCTGTTATCACTGTGATCAAAGTACTCTTAATTGATTATACTTTGAAATTTTTTTTTTCATGGTGTCATCAAAAAAAAAACCATCAGAGGGTCTTATTGTTAAAAATCAGTAAACATCATTTATATTGAAATATAGCAAAAAATCCCAATTAATGTTTAAAATCTTGACAAATAATCATTTATTATTATTTATCAATCAACAGGAAGAACGTTGCAAACTAAGCACCTGGGGATACTGCTATCTAAATACTTTTGGTGTACTGATTTACTAAATTTACTAAAAAAAGGAGCCACAAGGGGTCTAGGAAAAATAGAATGTCCTCCAGGTACTCAGTTTCTTGGAATATTCCTATGGATCGATGTAACATGAAAGAAATGAAGAATTGCCAAAGTGTGTACCGAAATTCTTGTTTTTTTACTCTACTTCAATACAAGGGTGTTCACTGATATTTAATAGAAAAAGAACCCCAAGTGGTCTGGAGGACAAGGAATGTCCTTCAAGTACTCAGTTTCCTATAATCTTCCTGTGAATCGATATAAAATTAAAGAAATCATGAAAAGTCTTTATAACATCAATTAAGAGTACTTAGATAGCAGTGTACCTGGAGTAAAAAACCTTATGCTAAATCAGAGTAATCTCCGATGTCCCAAGCTCTGAGCCGGCCTTTTTTCAATATGCAGATTATTCATGTAACATGATTTTTAATAATAATAAAAACACTTAGAGGTTTGAACACATATAATGTTGATTTATAAAACATAAAAATGAAGAGTTATCAAGATCTTAAACACTGTTTTTTTTAATAATAAAAAAAGAACCATCAAGGAGTCTGGGGGACATGGAATGTCCTCTATGTACTCCAGACTTCCTGGTGGCTCTATTTATTTTAAAAATTCAGTAAAGACCTTTATATTGTTTAAGAGTGTTTACTGATTTTTATCTACAAAAACACTAACTAAAAGTACGTAGAAAGCATTGACTGTTCTCTAGGCACACTGGTGTACTACCATTTAGGTTGTTTTTATTCTAATTCAATATGAAGGTGTTTACTGATTATTAACAACAAGAACTACAAAGTACATGGAATGTCTTCCAGGTATTCAACTTCTAACCAAATGTATTTAAATTATCAATTAAGAGTACTTAGCAGTGAACCTGGAGGACATTCCATGTCCTTCAGACCCATGATGATCCATAATTCATGTTGTGTTAACTCTATTTCGATATAGAAGTGTTTATCAGTTTTTAATAATAATAAAAAAGAACCACAAGGGGTCTGGGCGACAAGAAATATTCTCTAAGTACCCAGTTTCTTTCTGTGGATATTTTCCGGAGATAAAGAAGCCAATAATGGAGATTTCTAAAGATGTTTAAACATTAATTACAAGATAGCAGATGCCAGACTCCCTGGTGGTATATTACACCAGGGAGTCTGAAGGACATTGAAGGCCCTCCAGGTGATTGGCTTTCAATGTTCTTCCCGTTGATAAATGATTTTTTTTTAATTCTGTGCAAACATTTTGATAATAGTCTTCATTTTTCTAAGTTTAACCAACTGCTTAGAAGAGAGTAGTTCGCTGAGTACCTGGAGGACATTCCGTGTCCCCCAGACCCCCTGGTGGTCCTTCTTTTATATTGTTTTTTATTCTATTTTAATAAAGGGATGTTTACTGATTTTCAGCGATAAAATAAGGACCCCCATGTCTGGAGGACATGGAAGGTCCTCCAGGTGCATTACTATCCATGTACTTTTAATTACGTACAAAAATTTTGGTATAATAATAATAAAGTTTATGTCATGGAAAGTCCTCCAGATGCACTTCTATCTATGTACTTTTAATTGTGTTCAAAAATCTTGATAACAGTCTTCATTTCTTTAAGTTTATCTAAGTGAAACCGAGAACAGTTTTCTGAGTACCTGGAGGTCATTCCATGTTAAAGTCTTATTCGTACAATTTTTTTTAGGATAAAATATGTTTTCTAGAGGATCGATGATTCCACTTTTTGATAATTCATCGAAAATTCTAATTAAAGTATTTTCAGAAATTTTCTTTATTATATTATTTGTTTTTATTTTCTATTATAAAAAATGATTTTGGAATTATTGAATTCACTAATAGTCGTGGAGAAAAGAATTATAAGGGGATCTGAGAACATGGTATGTCCTCCAGGTACTCAGTTTCTTGCAATCTTTCTCTTGATCGATACAACATGAAAAAAAAAATAGAATTGTCAAAGTATTTATAACATCAATTAAGAGTACCTAGCATATATATAGCAATATACCTAGAGGACATTCCATGTCCCTACTGTTCAATACAAGAGTAAAAAACACCAGGGGGTTTGGGACATGTTGTGTTGACTTTTAAACATAAAAATGGAGATGATGAACATTGTCAAAGTATTTAAAATTTAACACCAGAGGACCTTGAAGACATGGAATGTCCTCCAGGTTCACTGCCACCTAAGTACTGATGTTTTAAATACCCACAAAAAGATTGAAAGAAACGTACGTTTTTAACCGTGCAATGTTTTGAAAGAGCCAGCTGATTATCCTACGAAAGAACCGGCTCTTTCAAAGTACATATATTGGCTCTTTCAATACTCTCCTTTCCTCCAGTAAATTAAAAGGGCCACATGTTCTCAAATATTTTCCGAGGATGTCTTTCTTACATCTTACATGACTGAAAGACCTGATTCAGTATCATTTCAGGATTATAGTGGTACTATGTGAATGTATGACAAATATACAGCAACGAAGAGTGGTACCAGTGCAAGATATGATGTGAATAGTGATGTTTAAACATCTTGAGGAATCTCCATTTTTGGCTTCATCAACTCCAGAACATAATAAGAACGTAATTTTTGGGCGACGTGAAATATTCTGTCAGTTTCCATCGATCTTCCTGTGGATCGAATTGTCAAAATATCATCAATTAATTTGTATTATATATTGTTTTTACTATGATTTTATGTAAGGGTGTTACACTGTTATCTAAGAACTCTTAATTGAGGTTTTAAATACGTCTACGATTTTTTATTTCTTTCATGTTATATAGATTCATAAGAAGATCGCAAGAGTACTTGGAGGACATTCCTTGTCCCACAGATATCTTGTGGTTCTTTTTTTGTGTGAATGTCCTCCAAGTTCACTGTCTTATTGTTAAAAATCAGTAAACATTTATAATGAAATATAGCAAAAAAATCCAAACCAAGCACCTGGGGATACCGCTATCTAAATACTCTGTTTATAGAGCCTTACATTGAATCGGAGTAAAAGCAACATAAACAATGAAGTGATAGATAGATAGATAGCATGAACGTGGAATGTCTTCCAAGTAAACTAATGTACTGATTTTTTACTAAAAAAAAAGAACCACAAGGGGTCTAGGAGAAATAGAATGTCCTCCAGGTACCCAGTTTCTTGGAATTTTCCTATGGATCGATGTAACATGAAAGAAATGAAGAATTGCCAAAGTGTGTACTACAATTCTTGTTTTTTTTACTCTACAACAATATGTTCACTGATATTTAATAATAGAAAAAGAACCCCAAGTGGTCTGGAGGACAAGTAATGTCCTTCAAGTACTCAGTTTCATGTGATCTTCCTGTGAATATAAAATGAAAGAAATCATGAATTGTCAAAGTCTTTATAACATCAATTAAGAGTATTTAGATAGCAGTGAACCTGGTGTAAAAAACCTCTCTAAGCCGGTCTTGTTTCAATATATAGATTATTCATATAACATCAAATAAGAACATTTAGATAGCAGTGTACCCGAAGGACATCGATATTCGGTTTCCTATTTCTTTTTGTTGATTAATAAATCATAAATAAAGAGTTGTCAAGATTTTAAACATCAACTGAGATTTTTTACTATATTAAGAGAAAATAATAACAGGATATTTCGGTGACGTGGAATATACTCCAGGTGTCAGTTTCTTACGATCTTCCTGTGAATCGATATGATATGAAAAAATTAAGAGTTGTCAAAGTATTTAAAACATCAATTAAGAGTATTTAGATAGCAGTGTGCATGGAAGACATGGGATATGTCCCTAGTAGTTCTTTTTTGTTAATATTCAGTAAACACCCTTATATTGAATGAGAGTAAATATAATATAAATAGTGAACCATCATGTGTACACTACTATTCAATTACTCTTAATTGATAATATTTTGACGTCGACAAAGTATTTAATGTAACAATTAAGAGTACTTAGATAGCAGTTAACCTGGAGGACATTCCAAGTCCTTCAAACCCATGATCAAACATTTGTGCTTTTTTTACTATTATTCATTATAAGACTATTTATTGATTTTAAACGTTAATAGAGTACCTACGTAGATAGCACGAATATGGAATGTCCTCCTGGTGTACCATCATTTATGTTTTGTTAACTCTAAGACCTAGTACCTGGAGGACATTCCAGACACTCTGGTGGTCCTTCGTTTATATTGTTTTTTATTCTATTTTAATAAAAGGATGTTCACTGATTTTCAGCGATAAAATAAGAATCACCAGGGGGTCTGGGGGACATGGAATGTCCTCCAGGTACATTGCTATCTACGTATTTTTAATTCTGTGCAAACATTTTGATAATAGTCTTCATTTGTCTAAGTTTAACCAGCTGCTTAGAAGACAGTAGCTCGCTGAGTACTTGGAGGACATTCCATGTCCCCCAGAGCCCCTGGTGGCCCTTCTTTTATATTGTTTTTTATTCTATTTTAATAAAGGGATGTTTACTGATTTTCAGCGCTAAAATGGGAACCACCAGGGGGTCTGGGGGACATGGAATGTCCTCCAGGTACATTGCTGTCTACGTATTTTTAATTCTGTGCAAACACTTTGATAACAGCCTTCATTTGTCTAAATTTAACTAACTGCTTAAAAGAGAGTAGTTCGCTGAGTACCTGTAAAAGAGAGATATTTACTGATTTTCAACACTAAAAGAAGGACCACCAGGGGGTCTGGGGGACATGAAAGGTCCTCTAGGTACATAACTATGCATTTAATTTTAATTGTGTGCAAAAATGTTGGTATAATTATCTTCATTTACTTAAGTTTATCGAACTGATTAGAAATAAAAAGTCGATGTCATGGAATGTCCTCTAGATGCACTTCTATCTATGTACTTTTAATTGTGTTCAAAAATCTTGATAACAGTTTTTATTTCTTTAAGTTTACCTAAGTGAAACCGAGAACAGTTCCCTGAGTACCTGGAGGACATTCCATGTTAATGTAGTATTCGTACAACTTTTTTTACGATAGAATATGTTTTCCAGAAGGTTTTTTGATAATTCATCGAAAATTCTAATTAAAACATTTTCGGAATAGGAGTCAGTTTTCTTTATTTGCTTTAGAAAAAAATTCTTCCTCAAGAGTGAGAATTTTTAGAAAACATGGTATGTCCGTCTTTCTGTAGATTGATATAACATGGAAAAAAACTAGAATTGTCAAAGTATTTGTAACATCAATTAAGAGTACCTAGATAGCAGTATACCTAGAGGACATCCCATGTCCCTACTATTCAATACAAGTGTAAAAGCACCAGGAGGTCTGGAACATGCAGTGTTGATTTTTTAATATAAAAATGGAGTTGATGATGAAGATTGTCAAAGTATTTGAAATTTAACACCAGAGGACCTTAAAGACATGGAATGTCCTCCAGGTACACTGCCACCTAAGTACTCTTAACTGATTTTTTAAATACTTTGACAATTTTTCTTTTTTTTTCATGTTATGACGATCCATAAAAAGATTGCAAGAAATATACGTTTTTAACCATGCAATGTTTTGAAAGAGCCAGCTGATTTTCCTACGAAAGAACCGGGTCTTTCATGGCCTTTCCTCCAGTAAATTACAAGGACCACAATATTTTCCGATAATGTCTTTCTTACATCTTACATGACTGATAAACCTGATTCAGTATTTCAGCGATTCTAGTGGTACTATGTAAATGTATGACGAATACACAGCAACGAAGAGTGGTACCAGTGCAAGATATGTGAAAGGGGGCACACGAATTCTGTGACGTTATATATTGAGACTGATTTATATGAGGACATTACTGATTGATCAAAGATTTCGTATAAGGGTGTTTACTGAATTTTAACAATAAAAACCAGCAGAGGTATGGAGGACACGGAACGTTTTCCATATAAACTGGTATCTAAGAACTCTTAATTGAGGTTTTAAATACGCCTACGATTTTTTATTTCTTTCATGTTATATAGATTCACAAGACATTCCTTATCTCACAGATATCTTGAGGTTCTTTTTTTGTGTGAATGTCCTCCAAGTTCACTGCTATCACAGTACTCTTAATTGATAATTATACTTTGAAAACTTTGAAACAGTTTCTTGGAATCTTCCTATGGATCAATGTAACATGAAAGAAATGAAGAATTGCCAAAGTGTGTACTGCAATTCTTGTTTTTTTACTCTACTTCAATATAAGGGTGTTTACTGATATTTAATAATAGAAAAAAAACCACAAGTGGTCTGGAGGATAAGGAATTTCCTTCAAGTACTCAGTTTCTTGTGATCTTTATAACATCAATTAAGAGTACTTAGATAGCAGTGTACCTGAAGTAAAAAAACCTTATACTAAATCAGAGTAATCTCCCAAGTAAAAAAAGTCCCAATCTCTGAGCCGGCCTTGTTTCAATATACAGATTATTATTATTATTTTAATAATAATAAAAACACCAAGAGGTTTGAAGACATATAACGCTGATTTATAAAGCATAAAAATGAAGAGTTATCAAGATCTTTAACACTGTTTTTTTAATAATAAAAAAGAACCATCAAGGAGTCTGGGGAGCATGGAATGTCCTCTATGTACCCCAGACTTCCTGGTGACTCTATTTATTGTAAAAATTCAGTAAAGACCTTTATATTGAATAATAGTAAAAACAACATAAATGATGGACACCAGAAAGTCATTTTTTCATGTTATATCAATTTACAGGAAGATCGCAAGAAACTAGAGCACATCACGTCGCCCAAAAATCCTCATATTACTTTCTCTTAAACATAGTGATGTTTATAGAATTTATTATTATTAATTATTTATGTTGGGTTTACTTTATTTCAATATGAGGATGTTTACTTTTGGTCTTCATTTGTGAGGATTCTTCCCATCTTGTTTTTGATATTCATCCTATTATATTCTTTCTATTTTTGTCCAAATTTTCTCCTTGATTCACGTTTGGCATATTGTACATCTAATTTTATTTCTGTTCTTACTGTTTTATAATTCTTGTAATCTTCCTCCTTTTTTGTACGTAATATTTTCTCCATCTGCTCTTTTTCTCTTTGATTTTCATTTTTAATTCTGTGGACCACCATTCTGTAATCTTTGACACGTTATTTGTGATTTTTATTTTCCCACAGCTCTTTTCTGTCGCTTCTAGTATCTTTCCTTTAAAATAATGCCAGTGTTCTTTTATATTCATTTTACTTGTATTTTTGTGAAGTACCCTTACCCTTAGTTGTCTTTTATATTCTTCTTGATGTTTTTGTTCTTTTAGGTTGTAATTTAGTGATAAATGATAATAAATTATAATATATGAATATTGTATGTCCTCGTGGTAATCCATTTTATGTGTAATTTTTACTATATTTCAACATTGGGATGTGTGCTAGGTACACTGGTGTTCCACCATTTATGTTGTTTTTACTCTAATTCAATATGAAGGTGTTTACTGATTATTAAACCACACCAGACCCCCTGGTGGTCCATCATTTGTGTTGTCTTTACTCCCATTCAATATATGGGTCTTCACTGAATTTTTTAATTAAAAAAGAACTAGAAGGTACATGGAATGTCCTCCAGATATTCAATTTCTAGCTAAATGTATTTAAATTATCAATTAAGAGTACTTAGATAGCAGTGAACCTGGGGGATATTCCATGTCCTTCAGGCCCATTATGATCCATCATTTATATTATGTTAAAAAAGAACCACAAGGCGTCTGAGCGGCAAGAAACATTCTTCAAGTTCTAAGTTTCTTCCTGTGGATATTTCCCGGAGATTAATGGAGATTTCTAAAGATGTTTAAACATTGATTACAAGATAGCAGATGCCAGACTCGCTGGTGGTCCATTACACCAGGAAATTGAAGGCCCTCCACTTGGTTGGCTTTCAATGTTCTTCCCGTTGATAAATGATAATAAATGAATAATTCTCAAGATTTTGTACATCAGTTCCAATATTGTGATGCTCTTATTTTTAATAATAAAAGAAGAACCATTAAAGGATCTGGAGAACCGTTTACTAGGAGTACATACGAAGACAATTCAATAACTTTCTTAAAATATAGCCGTGTATGTTCGCAGCTTCGTTGCTCGCTGACTCGGGCACATATATCACCGCCATATGCATATATAGTTCTCTGACATTTAACACAGTCACCTCTTTGTACAGTTGTTAAGGATAGTTTTCAAGACAAAGTTTTGCGTTGATTGTAGTATTTTTATTGCGTTGTTATATTCAGAATCCATACTATTCCATATCTCAACAAAGACTCAGTTAATGCTGTATATATATATATATATATATATATATATATATATATATATATATTATTACATAATTGTTTAGAGCATTCGTTGTTATGTATTTCCAAAAATCCGAAATTGTCACGATCTATTGCAGACTGATTAATGGCAATAAATTTGATTTTGTTTATGTTCATTCAGTATATATTACAAATAACTTTCATAAAATATAACAGGTCTCAGTTTCTTGCAATCTTTTTCTTAGATAGCAGTGAACCTAGACAACATTCTATGCCTCTCAGACCCATGATGATTTTAAACAATAAAAAATACCAGGATGCCTGAGGCATGTAAGCATGAACAAGGAATGTCCTCCTATTGTACCATCATTTGTGTTGATTTTACTTTACTGCAACATTAGGGTGTTTGATTTTTAATAATAAAAAAGAAGCGATCTTTCTATAGATTGATATAAAATGAAAGAACTGAAGAATTGTCAAAGTCTTCATAACATCAATTAAGATTACGTAAATACCATTAATATGGAAGTAAAATCATTTATGTTATTTTTACTTTAATTCAATATAAGGTTGTTTACTGATTTTTAACTAAGAATGTTTCAATATTCAGATTATTCAAATAACATGATTTTTGGATGACGTTGAATGTCCTCCAGGTACTCAGTTTCTTAAAATCTTTCTGTGGATAAAATTATCAAAGTATTTAAGACAACACAGTGTATCTGGAGGATACATATCCATTGCTTACATTGTTTTTACTCTCATTCAATATAAGAGTGTTTACTAATTTTTAACAATAAAAAAAACTATCAGAAGATTTAGGGACAATGTTATACCATCATTTATGTTGTCTAATTCAATATATAGGTTTAAGTGATTTTTACAAGTAGAAAAGAGCCACAAGGGATCTATCAGACATGGAATGTCCTCCAGGTACTTAGTCTCTTGCAATCTTCCTGATAATCGATATTATATGAAAAAAATAAAGTGCTCAAAACATTTAAAACATCAATTAAGAGCATTTAAATAGCAGGGTACCTGGAGAACATCAATATTCTATTTTTTTTTGTTGGTTGATAAAACATTAAAAAACTTCGAGGATTTTAAACACTAATTCAAAGTACGTAAAAGGCATGAACATAGAATGTCCTCCAGATACACTGGTGTTGTTTTTATGTAATAAATTTATAAATAGTAGCTGTATAAAAGTAACTCCTTTACTCAATCTAAAGTGCTCATCCTGTAATTCTTCTACCCATTGGTACTCTACACTCGGTAGAGCTTCCTATTTTTTTCTCAGTCCATGGTAACCATTTTCCATCTTTCCTTCTCCTTCGCCACTTTCTCTGCCTCCCCTCCTTCAAGTCCTCTCTCCTGCAGAGCTTCATTCACTGCGTCCTCCCATCTTTTTATTGGTCTCTCCGTTGGTCTCTTTCCTGATGTTCTTG
>JAUIMW010002540.1:0-10576 GCA_033557785.1 Enochrus cinctus | reverse complement strand
CTTTAGCGAATCTCGGCGAGCAGCGAAGCTGCGAGTATCAAGGGCCAAATTCTAAGAAGAATATATAAAGTTATACATTGACAAACATAAAAACTGTTTGTTTGTCAACCCATAACATTATATATCCTTCTTAAAATTTGGCCCTAGACACTCACAGCTTAAGTTTTTATATATCGCCTATCGGGACAGCAAAAGATACAATGTAGCACAATATATATATACAAATAAACAATTTGTATGTTTGTCAATCCTCAACATTACATATTCTTTTTAAAATTTAGCCCTTGACACTCGCAGCTCCGCTGCTCGCCGAGATTCGCTAAAGAGAATCCTTAAGTTTTTATATATCACCCTTCGGGACAACAGTGTGTCTTGATTGCCAAAACAATGCACATTTCTTACTGTATTGTTTTTTTTTTGATAAAATAATGGCTGTATCTTATTCTATACTTGTATATAATTTTTTGGCGAGTTATTTTTTTAGTATAATTGATATTGGCGCAAATAATAATTATATAAAAACTTTTCTCCATGTCAGGTCGATGTCAAACATTTTTATGATTAAAAACGGGGCATAATTTTTATACAGTGCATTTAGTTTATCATTGGCCATAGGGATTTACATGGAAAACTTGTACCTTATGTTAGTTAGGTAAATCATTAAGATATTCGGTTGAAAATTTTAATATTGGTGAATAACAAATTCTTCTTCAAAATTATTTTTTTTAAAGAATGTGGCGCAAGAAGCTTAAAATAAATTAAAAATGAGAAACAATACTAGCAGACTTAATTTGTCAAAAGAATTTTAAACTAATTTTTAAATGTCTGTGTACACCGTTGCAGAACGAGTTGAAATGGTTACAACGTATATTAAAGGAATGTCTAGCAGGGACATTGTTGATCATTTTGCTGCTGCACTTCCAGAACGGCCAATTCCTTCAGAGAGCACCATCGTAAACAAAACATCAATTCAAATTAAAATTCAACATTCAAAGAGCACCATCGTAAACAAACTACTTTCAAAATTATGGTTGTTTAAACTACAAACATAAGAAAAAATCAAGAAATACTGGTATTTTACCAGAAGAACTAAAAACAAATATCTGTTAGGCAGTTGAAGATGAACCAAGGACTTCTCTTACTCAATTGTCAGATCAATTCCAAATTTCAAGAAGTACTGGCTTTAATGTTCTCAAAAAGGAAATCATACAAAATCCTAAGTATACATAAATTACTACCACGAGACTATTTACCAAGAATGGAATTTTGTGAAATTTGGTTGGACAAAATTAATGGAAATAAAAATATTTCAAACCGAATCATGTTTACAGATGAATCTACTTTTACATTAAATGGAACAGTCAACAAACAAAACACTCGGCGAAAATCTCTATAAAATACAGCAGACCCATACTCAATGGCCTGAAAAGGTAAATGTTTTCATTGATGGTTGCCTGGACCAATCCAAATACTTGGAATTGTTGCAAATTGAAGACAAATAAAGTTACAGACTTTTTAAACTGTTTTCCAAATAATTGGTCGGTTTGGTCCATATAAATAGCCAGCTCGGAGTCCAGATATGGGGCTATTTAGCGACACACGTTTACGATTACCAAAGAGGGCAACCTGAAAACGTAGACGTGTTGAAAGCTAGAATAACCGAGGCTTCAACTTGTTGGCTTGAACTTTAAATGCAATACCACTGTTTTCATTATTTTTATTTCTTTTGTAGCATTATTTTAGTTCGGTTCAATAATAAATTATTTAAAAAAATTAAGACTTCATTTCGATATGAGTTTTCCATTTGAAGCCTAAGCCTGCTGATATTATTTGCTTACATCAAAAAGTGAAAATTGATTAATTTATTTTAAGCTTCTTGTGCTATATTCTTTAAAAAATCATAGTAATTTTGAAGAAGAATTTATTATTCATCAAAATGAAAATTTTCAACTAAATATCTTAATGATTTATCTAACTAACATAAGGTACAAGTTTTTTCATGTAAATCCCTATGGCCAATGATAAAATAAATGCACTGTATAAAAATAATGAATTTGAAAAAAGTAAATTGGAAGTAGGTGCAGTACAAATTATATTGTACGAACATATTTACGTGTAACAAATTTTGTATAGCTACACATCCCTCCAAGCAGAAACAAACACTGACAAGAATAGCTTGCACCCAAGTACCTAACACATTTGCTTCTCGCAAAACCCCCAAATAGTGAGGGAACCCTGTTGCCTACTCATATTATATATATTTGGCGCATTTTCATTACAATCACTTGAGGGAAGACACCTTGCAAAAAAGTAGAGTAAACTATGTACGTTTAGACATTTCCCATTGAAATACAGCCCATAAGGCTATTTACGTTAAAACATCTCGCACAAAATCACCTCTCACACCAAAAATACAGCCCTCACAATTACATTTACTAACATCTGCTTCGCTTGATGTAAATAAAAAATCTCAAAACATAGTTGTGTATGCTCGCAGCTTCGCTGCTCGCCGACGCGGGCAAGCCCTTGCAACTAAATTAATTACATCTGTTTCGCTTAATATAGATAAAAGTCTGAAAATGTAGCTCCGTATACTCGCAGCTTCGCTGCTCGTCGACTCGGGCAAGACCTCGCAATTGAATGAATTATATCTGCTTATATTGAAAAATATAGAACGTGTATGAAACGTCAAGCTGTGCTCCGTAATTTTATCTAATTACTAGAGTGTTATGAGCGAGTTCCATCAACTACGTAACCGAAATCAACGCTTAAAAAACGAGGTGGTGGGAAAAAATAAAGCATAAAAACTGAGGACTCTAAGCCCGACGAAAAAAAAAAACAGTCGACAAAGACTTAATGAAGGAGGTATGAGAGGTCCAAAACGAACAAAAGTGGCAAGAAAAGAATATAAGCAGTACCAACAGAAAACGCAGGCCCTAAGAGGATATTGTGAAGAACAAACTGATAAAATAGGAAAATGAGCAATTACAGAAAGAAATGATAGAAAACAAAATAAAAATTGAAAATTATAAAAGAAGGAAAAATATAGTGATTACCGGTTTAGGTAGAGTCATTCAGGAAAAAAGGTCCTACTATAAAAAGCAAAAAGACTTTTAAATGGAATATTGAATGCAGAAATAGATATAGAAAGAGCATACAAGATCGTTGTAAACACTTGTCTGGTGGAAGTGAAGTGGCTGGAAGATAAAGAGAGGGAGCTACGTAATAAACACAAATGGAAGAATATGAAAGAAGAATTTTTTTTACAAATGAGCACCTTGCTGTAGAAGAAAGAAAGAAGCTGGCAGAAATGAGAAAGATAGCTAGAGCAGCAGAAGGCAACAGGTGAAAATGGATTATAATAGACTTACAATAGAGGGTGTAGACTGGAGATGGAACAGATCAAAAACGAACTAGAAGAAACAAAAAACTTGCAGCAACAAAGAGTAAGGAACGAAGCGAAGACGGTGTTTAAGAGGGAAAGAAGAGGAGTTGATTTTAGAGTTTGAACAGGTTGAATTGGACATTTTTTGTTCATTATGGAGAAAAGGAGAAAGGATAAGAAAAATAGGAACAGGACATGTGCTACTGCATAGTGGGGTAGAAGACGAAGAGAGAGAGCGACGGTAGGTGTCGGATGCATAATACATAAAAAAATATAAAGATGCAATCTAAAACATGAAATATAGATAGCAATGACGAAAATGAGAAAAAGAAGGTTCTAAGAGGAGTTGTCTATATATACAGACTGTTATAGCAGATAAAGAAAACAGAAAATCTATAATGGATTGCAATAATATGGAATGATTTACAATGTCAAAAACCCTTCTCACATCCAAAAACACTACACCACACCTATCACCCTCCAAAGCTTTAATGGCTTATCAGTTCAAAAGGGACTTGGGCGTATGGTTTGATCAGGCTCTATCGTTTTCGGGACATATTTCTAAGACAATAAGTTATAAGAGGCCGCTAAGTTTCCTTTTTTGAAATACAATTGATTACACTTTTTAACACCTATACGTGAAGTAATTTAAAACAGAGTATATTAACATTTAGTTCTATTTAGCTGTTGAAGCTCGCAGCTTCTATATTCTTCACCACCTCTAGCATTTTTAAGCTTTTATGATTGTATAAAAATATCTATAGTCACCTGAATTTTCTTAATAAGTCTTAGACTTGTAGACATAATTTTGTTTTGTATACAGCTGTTGGAACTCGTCTTATTAACTTTCTTGATATTTTTATATTGTATAACGGGATGTGTGGTTGTATAGAGGATCAGTCTCTACCAATGAAACCTTGAGGCGCCTGACGCACGCCATTGCAGCAATGCCTCAAGTCCGTAAGCGAGGCTCTGCAAGAGTGGACCACTCGTGGGACCATTTATGGACCACCATAGAGATCTAAGTTCAGTTCCTAAAACTACTGAGGGCTTAACACAATTAGTGAGAGACCCATCTGGGACTAGAGGAGGACCAGGTGCAAAATAGCGACTGTTCGGTGCTCAGCGAAGGAAGCTGAAGCAGGAGGGGCTAGGAATGAAATCGAGGAGGAGACAAAAGCCTTGTACCTGCAAAAGTGAAGCGTAAGGATGGGACCTCTCCGAAGGTGACAAAGAACCCGGAAGTAGAAGCCTTGGACTCCAAGGAATTTGGCTGGGAGTGTTGACGGAGAAGAAACGACAACGGAAGGGTGCAAGACTTCATGCCACCATATGCCGTATCTGAACTTCTCCAGGCCTTCAAGGCCCTGGGATAGAAGGAGGAAGATGCGGTGAAAAAAAAAACAAAGGAACCACCGGCGACCAGGAAGACATTGATGTCGCTCTAATCCATGAACCTGGTTTGTAAAAGAAAAAAAATCATCGACACACTAAAACTTGACTGGAAGATCCTTGGATTTGCCCCTTACAAGTCTCCCGGGGTGGATTATATATTCTTAGCCCTATTGTAGCAGGGCCTAAATCAGCTGACACCACATTTGTTCAATCTGATGAGAGTCAGCCTGGCACTCGGATATGTATCGTAGAATTGGAAACTGGTCAAAGCAATGTTTATTACCAATCACCTACGCATCACTGGTTTGGTGGCAGAAAACCAATACTCAAATCCGCATTAAGAAGTTAAGGAGCTGCAAAACATAGTCTGCCATCGACTACGGTCATCTAAAAAAGTGGGACCACGCCCTGTAGTTATAAAATTCTTGAGATACCTAAATTGAAGAAAAATATTCTCATCTAAGACTAACCTAAAGGGAATTAGGTGTGTCTTCACTGAGTCGTTGACCAGAAGGAGGTTGGAGCTTTTAAGGAAAGCTCAGGCTGAGTTTCGAAAAACTAACTGTTGTACTGAAGATGGATAAATCATGGTGCAGATTTTTAACAAGAAGAGGGGGCTTGCAAGAAGCTTTAGCGAAACTAAGGTCACCCCAGCTGATTTTCAGCAAAAATCATCAGTTTTCGAGGTTGTAATTGGAAGGAAACGTACAACTACAAAGCTCAATAATAAATTCTCCACTGCAGTAAAATAATTCATTAAAAAATAAGTAAAAAGTAACATAATTAGACAGAAAAATTATTTAACATATAATAAGCCAGCAATCTATTAATAAACATAAAATAGGCCGTAAATCTGGGCATTTTTCTTCATTAGCACCCCAATCTTCCCTAAAAGCTTTTTATAAATGCATATAAATTTAGTTCGTTGACCTGGTTAGCCTGAATAGCTCGTGGCATTTGGGAACAAAGTTCCACCCACTAATAATTTACAAAGTGGAGAAAATGCGCTATCTAAATCGACGTCGATCTGGAATTTGGTTAAAAATATTTCTGCTGTGCTTGTGAAGTAATAGTCAAACATTTGTAACAGCTCGTGTTTATTTAATAGGCTGGAAGGTACCTATTAGTTATCTCCTAGAGAAAGTTTATCGCCCTTCCCTCCATGTGTATATAAATTAGATAAAAATCCCATTATTTAATTTACTCACCGTTATTACCTTGCGTTCGGATCGACCGTGCCAAGTGGTACTGAAAATGTTTGTCGAGAGACTTATTATCTTATTTGATAAGCAAATAAGGCTAATGAAGGACAATTGTCGTAAAAATTACATAAAAATATTATTTAATTGTGAGTTTTGATAAGACACCGACGATTACAAAGAAATTGAACCAAGCTCTTCTAAGAACAATATTTAAAAACAAATAGGAAAAAAATTGAGATTTATTAACGTTTTAAGATGGGCCTTTGTGGATTCTGTTGTATCCTCAAGTCAACAAGAGGAAAAAGTTGTTGAAAAACGTAAATCATCGAAAGTGACGCGAAACAAATGCAATGTGAACACGCGGAAAAGGGAAAACGATACTCTCCTCGTATTTGAGAGAAAATGTAAATCAAAGATTGTACATTCTCGAGTTGTTGGATGATAAATGGTATTTCCGAGGTAAGATCGCGTTTCGGTAAAAATATTGGTCTGCGTTTTAGATGTATGTTTGGTCGTAAGCAGTTTATTTCAATTTCTGTAAACGTGGCTGTCCACTGACTCACGCGCTCGGGCTTTTATCAAAAATGTTCCTTCCAAACCGTCGAGCCTTAATCTTGCCACGACACCGCTGAAAAATATCTTATCCATTCTTTAAAAGTTTGATGCGAATATCGACGGCTTTTTTTCTAATGTCTAGACAAATCAAATTTGTTACGGCTCGGGTTTAACGAGACGACGTCACTTGTTTACAAGAAAGGAAAATTTCAAAAGGCGAAAACCTATCTCCATAATCAATAAAATTTTCCATTAAGAGTCTGTGGCACAACGTCTTTATTTGTTTTGACGTTTTGTGATTAGCGAAAGCGAGCATCTAGAACTTTCTAGATGTTAATATTTTAATAGTAGAGAACACCGAAGGTCCTTTAATTAATTCCACCTTACTACGCCCGATTATCGTTTACTCCCCGAAAAAACACGTAATAAAACAAAATACAACCCCGTAAACTTTAATGAAGGACAAAATTAGGGTACAAGGGTCCGTACTTAGCGTAAAACTCGAAATTTAAATTTGTTAAAAGAACAGGAAAACGGTGAGAAAATTCTTCGGTAAAATGCTTCCTTAAATCACAAATTAAAGTGCATAAGGGAAGGGAAAACAATACAAAAAGGAAAACAAACGCAAATTGCTTTATCTCGGTGCAGTTTTCGCTCTCTAAGACGTGGCGGAATTATAATTTATGATCGCGGGATCCAAAAAAAAATTTATAATAAAATTATAATAAACTGTATTTCGCCAACGCAAGCAGTTTGAAATAACCAGTGCTGTCGGTCGCGGTTGGGCGTACTCGGACGCCTAAAGCTATGCAACTTGATTTACATACGTGTATCAAACCACTATAATAATAGGTGAGGAGCGAACGCTCGCAGCTACAATGATCACAATCACCTAAAGCAAAAAATTCACTACGAAATTAATCCTGAATTATGGCATCCTGGCTATTTCCAGATTATAAATTGCAACAATTGCGAAAAAATTAACTAATTTATTAACCTGGAGATCACGGATCTACTCAGAACACTACTTACACAAGCACATATCATGCAAAACATCACATCCATATTTGTTAAGAGTTAACATACCGTATTTCTTTAGCGTTGTTTTCATTTTTCTTTGCTAGCTCTTGGAATATTGTATAGCCAAATTCTTACCTGCAAGAAAAAAAAAAACATAAAAAAATTAGAATGATCCAGTCAAAAAATTGGATAGAGTTATGGAATCCCATATATAATAAAGTTCGATTACACGGTCCTACTTAACAATACAGCATATAAAGAACCCTAGAAGACGAGAACAAGGGGTAGAAACACAAGGGTCCCAATTCTTTATGTTTATCACGTCCAATATACTTGCGCCTCTATAATTTCAAGCACGTGCCGGCCCAACGGAGCGGATGGACAGCTGAAATTGATCTGTTTGGAGCAAGGGATGTTTTACCAAAGCGAAATACGAAGAGCGTTACGCGGGCCGTGACCCCACTTTCGCCCCAAAACTGAGTGTATTATTGTATCGGCAGCTGTCAAATTCATATTATTTCATGTTTTGCGCGTAGTATTTACACTCGAGGGAGGAAATTGCCGCTAAGGACGAGAAAAATTAATGTGGGTACCTCGAGGCATGCGTATTTCATTTGAGGGCGCAAGAAATCCTCACTGGTATAAAACCTTTTGTGTATCTCCCTCATATTTCTGAAAGTCAAGTAGAAATTTCCTTGAACAACGCATAACAAAAATGTATAGTAGCAAAGTATAAAACTCGTGCAAATTCCCTTGATCCTCGTGCCTTGGGGCCGCGAGGCAGGAGCCCTCCTTGACTGTGAAAGCTTGTTGATAAGGGGAAGATAGGGATTTATATCTAGGTAGATATCGAGTCAATTTTATGCACCGCATTCCCTTCGTTTATATATATTGAAGTACCGAGATTTAAAATGTAGCCAGAGGGCTGAGATCCAGGAATAAGATAAATCTTACTCCATCCATATCATATGCTTGCTTTCTCATATTATAAGAACTTTCAATTCAATAAATTTTGATTGTATCTGCCGCCGTATGATAGCTCTCCGTTTTTGCTTATCGTGAAACGTATTATAGAAAATATTTATCTTGTTTCGTTCGGTATTTTTGCCTTATAAGCCTAGCTTTTACGCTAACGTTTCGATGCCGTAACTACCTATTTCTATGCGGGTTTGCCATTTTACGGTTATGTGACTTTACTTGGATAATTCATTCATTTAAAGTCTTCATCAATTAAAATTATACGGAAGAAAGCACAACATGTTTGAGATCCGTAAGAGACATTAAGAAATTCAATTTTAAGAAAGTTGTAAGTTACTGAAAGAAGAGACATTCTGTCGAATTACCTGGAGGACATTCCATGGCCTGTGCCATGGTGGTCTCTTTTATAATGTTTTTAATTCTACTTCAGCATTGGAGTCATTATCAATTCAATTAATAATTCTTAGATTGCAGCATAATTAACTATCAGGAGATCTGAGGGGCATGGAATGTCCTCCAGGTACAGCCCTCACAAAAAATGAGTAATACAGGAACGATATTTTGTTTAATTTATATTCATTGTTGACAATACCAATTCATACAAATGTTAACGATGTTAAATGAAATGATATTTCTATTCTATAGAAATGGCTGCAGATTCGGAACGACCAAAGGAATTAGTAAAAAATGGTACAATAATATGGAGATAGAAAGCCATAAGCAAAATCTATTTACAAAAGAATAAGTGAACAAAACAAGACAAAGAACGGAAAGACAATGGGAATGCTAATGACAGCTGAAAATGATGAAGAGTACAAGGAAATATGGAAACAGTACTACCTATACGAGGACACAAGAGAAGAAGAGAAACACTGGAACACGTAGTAAGAAAAGTAAGTAAGGGAACAGTAAGGACAAAAGAGAGACAAATAATGGCTCGTGTAGGCGATTTAGTAATTATATCAAAAACAGAGAAATCACCAGGAGAATGATAGAAGTACTGAGTAAAGGAAGAGAGATGAAACTGCAAATAAACATGGAAAAGACGAAGATTATGAGACTTAATGCAAAAAGGAGTGGAGACAAAAGAGTGGGAAAGTATGAAATTGAAGAGATACCTTCAAATACCTTGGAAACACGATAACCAAAGGCGGAAATAGGGACCCAGAAATCAAGAAAAGAATTTTAAACACAAGCAGGTATTACCATGCAAATAAAAAAAAACTGTTGACAAGCAAGATACTGGGAAGAAGTACAAAAATCAAGATATACTAGGTCATAATAATACCAGCAACCATGTATGCAGCAGAAGTGATTACAATGACCAAAAAGAACCATGACCAACTGCTTGTACAAGAAAGGATGATAATGAGAAATATAATCGACCCAGTAAAGCTATAGCTACAAAAATCTATATAGAAGAAAAACCAACAAAGAGATATTAAGGGCGCTGGATGGAGTGGACATAGTGAGAAAAATAAACAGGCAGAGAATGAGATGGTTGGTACATGTTTGGAGAGCCCGAAGGAAATCGACGATATATGGTGTGGTATATGGCAACCTAATGCTGAAGTAGAATTTAAAACAATGTAAAACAAAGATGACCAGAAGGTTTGGGGGACGTAGAATGTTCTCCAGATAGAGTAGCATCCAAGTTCTTCATTATAATATTTAAAAATCGTGATAATTCACTGTTTATTTAAGTTTATCTGATCAACAAAAAGAAGATAAAAGACAGTGTGTACCTGGAGGACATTCCATGTCCCCCAGACCTCCTGGTGGTCCCCTTTTTCATTGTGTTAACTTCTTCTGCTATCTAAGAATGTTAATTCAGTAACAAATGGCATCCCAATGCCGAAGTAGAATTTTAAATAAGGTAAAACAAAGACGACCAGGAGGTCTGGGGACATAGAATGTTCTCCAGATAGAACAACATCCAAGTTCTTCTTTATAATATTTAAAAGTCGTGATAATTCACTGTTTATCTAAGTTTATCTCATCAATAAAAAGAAGGTAAGAGACAGTGTACCTGGAGCACATT
>JAUIMW010002539.1:0-10578 GCA_033557785.1 Enochrus cinctus | reverse complement strand
ACATGTAGATACGAGAAAAGTCAAAAGCCTCTAAAAAAATTCTATCATCATTATGAACATTGCATGTTTTGTTTCACTTTACAGGAGTGATAAGGAGTGATTTTCGCTAAAAATTTCAATTTCGAAAAGAATGGAGATACGAAGTTAACACAGAAAGGGGACGATATGTAACTTTTTGCAAAATATTCATACTTACATAACTTACCTTTTCATTTGCAACATCTTTTTTGCGTTTTTTTAATTTATTCATATAACATTTTTATTTGCGCTCCAGTAAGTCTACCAGATTCTGCTGTAGCATTATGAATTTTTGCAATTTGTCCCCATATCTGGTTTTTTGCCCTACCTACCTTTTCTCTTTTGTGTAATTAGGGCCACGCGCTCACATCATTTAACCGATGTTTATAATAACGGGTCTAGTCATTTAATTTTAAATCATTCAAATATAAATTCTCATTTATAAAAATTACAATATTTATTACGAAAAAAAAATATATCAGAGCTGTGAAAGAAATTAATAGCTGGTTCCTGCTTTATCCTGGGAATGTGACCTTGAGCTATTATTTTTGATGTTGCAACCACTACAATATCTTTAAGATTGGAACTAGTAGTTCAAATAGTCTTTCACATATAGCACTGGGATTATAGCCAATTATGAATTTATCCCTCAGCAACCAGTCGATGCAATCTCTAGGAAATAAATACGTTGCCTATTCGTTTAGAGTCTGCGTTTCACTTTTAATTGGGGTATAAAAATTATAACGAGCTACATAAATCGGAAGATCCATCTTGTAATGCACATTTAAGGGTTCGACGATTTTCTTAATTTTCTAAACGTCGTCTGTACATTGACCAGCCATACGCGTCAAATTTTCGCAAATACTACCTACTTCCGCTGCCATTTTTCGCACAAAATATCACTTAAAACTTTTAAATTTACTTAACTGAGCCAACAGTGATTTTTTTTTTCAAAATTCAATTAAGACTACATTTTAGGAGCACTTCTGCTTTATTGACCAGAACAGAATATATATTTTTTACATTAAAAAATAACAAAAGTTATTTACACAAGGTTCTATTCCAATATATCACAAAAAATTAACAATATCTTCAAGAATCAAATTGATGCAGATATCTTTAGCACATTTATGATGTATAAACATCTCCTCATATTAAATATTAACATTTTTAATAAGGATTCGTTGATTCCTTGTGAATTCATTCATTCCTTGCTTGCCAGGGGCGTCATTTTTGAAAGAGTGGATGACATCAGGCACATTAAATACCATAAAACATCGTGACAAACTTAAACAAATTTTTTAATAAACCAATTCAAAACCAATACAAAATTTACAGAAAATTTTCAAACAAATTAAAGGTTAAATTAATAAAAAACGTAAAACAACAGAACTACCATTTATTAGGACAAAATGCAATACTAACAGTTACAGTCTTTTCTCTTGAACAATGGGACTTGTAGTAGGGAAACCTTTCTTTAAATTGCTTAACCTAATTTTTATTGCAATAGTCTATCTCCAGGTGTGTTCCTGATAATTTTGATAAAAATAACCTATCTAATCTACTAGAAGAAAATTGAAAAACCGCTTGAAAAAATTGTTTGTACACCTTGCAAGTTAGGCACATAATAAATGGTCTGCTTCAATTAATTATCATATATTTTACAAATTGGGACTCTCATCCTCGCTGCTCAGCACCTCGGAATTCGATACGTAATTTGAAGAAAATGAACACGTGGAAATACTACATTTAATCTTGTTTTGGCAACTATCTTTTTTTTATATTTAAGGGTTGCATCTACAAGAAAAATAGGTTGTGAACTGATACACAGGTACAAGAAAAAAGTAATAAAATGACTCACTAGAGAACAATACCTATTTTACCACTAAATTGTAATGTTAAGCAAATTTAACACAAAAGAAAACCAGACCACAACTGTAATTATGTTTGTATTCATCTTTTCAAAATTCTTCATATACTTTCTTTCTTTTTTCAATCGTAAAAATATAAGTGACCATGAAACACTGAAAAATACAACAAAAAGTAATTGAAATAAAGGATTGACAAATTTCACCAGAGTATTTTAGGGTTGCTAAAACGCTGTTTCTTTAATAGTAGTTCTACAAAGCATTAGTTACGGTTTTCTGAAAAATTTGCCCGTGCAAGATTTTTGCGCAGTCTGAATGCAAAGCCTTCAAAGAAGCCTTTGCAAATGTTGCCTAATAATTTATGATTTCAAGTTAAACGTTTTTTGTTTCTTTTATCTTTTTTTAAAGCAATTGCCAAAAAATACTTCGGACTTATGTGACTTTCACTTTTTACCGTTAGAAGCATGTAGGGTTGCCTGTTATTTGCACAATGACAACACACCATTTTATAGTATGATGTTTTGAGACAGAGTTGTTCAAGGGTAAACAATAAGAGCTTCTTTCAATTGTTCCCTTTTTATATGTTCTAGAAGTGCAGTTAACGAATATAAGCTGGTCGTATAAAATTAACCGGAGTTTTCGATTTAAATGCAAGCATTGCAGAATCACAGCATTACCATTTACCAAAGACGAAATAATTGCATGGCGGAAACACTGAACCCTTTTTGTTGGACATTTTAAAAGAAATATTTTGTATTGTAACCCATTATTTTGAGTTTGTTTGCACAGGATTGTTAGAAACATTAATCAAATTAATATTCACAATCAAAACGACTTCCTTTACTTTAGATCATTTACCGCCGTACAGCCTTTATTTTTCGAACAAAGATTCTCTTTGAAAAAAGCACGTGGATATATAATTTTTTGATGTGCCTGGAAAACATTTTTCAGGAAAAAAATTCAACTTTACGAGCAAATTATTAAACATTTTAAGACATTTTTATCGTAAAGGAGGTATAAAATTAACAAAACGAAATATACATTTTAATAAGTAGTAAGGTAGTGAAAGAAGCTCTTACAAGAAATACATCAAAAGCATATTGTCCATGACAGATTTCTCTTTGATGTTTTTACTTCCTACTTTTACCGCTTAATTATTAACAAGGAAGAAGCTTTATAATGCTTTATATCTCAAATAATGCCCTTTAATATCTGCCTTTTATAACTTTTTACTTTTCTCCTGACGTTGTTTGTTCCATGAAAAATAGATTTTTGTAATTATATTGTAGCCAGTTATATCTATTGATGTGAAATTTACTTTATATCTTATATTATCTTCCGTTAAACATAGGAAAACCCTATACTCTTTATTAAAGTAAGAAAAAAGCGACTAAGAAAATATTGATCCTTTGCTGCTGGACCAAACTAACTGCACCCAATTAGTAGGCACAAATAACGAATAATTGGTGAGTTATAAATAAGTCATTAAGGATCATAAATATTATTAAGGAATTAATTATTCGAGTATTCTCTGTAGACGTAATTAAAATGATAATGTAAGTGGAACCCAAGTTTCTATTTCCATCACAAAGGAATCCTTCTATTCTCGCTCCCTTGAGTTATATGGCTGGCGCGCGACAACAGTTAGAATAAAAAATACCCTCTTCTACTTTGTGTTTTTTAGCGTAAAACACCGTTTCCCCGTTTTTTGGAATCTTGTTGCACCTGGCTGGTGGAAGCGTGCTGTGGCTCGGTCACGTGCTTTCAGAGAGCGAGCGGGGCGATGAAGGCGATAGAAAACGGCAGCACGCGCGTAAAAAACAAGCTCGCGGTACCCCACCCTTCGCCTAGAGTGGAGAGCAGCATCACATCTTTCTTCCGCACTATATCTCCGACCAGCTGATAATATCTCTATTGCAGTTTTTATAGACCAACTTTGTCAATGGAGATGTGTATTTGATAGAGATAGACTGCGCGCACTCTAGACAAGAGGGTAGTTTATTGTGGTAAAAAATCTTAGATAATAGGCTGTTACTATAATTTATGTAAAATTTATATTTTCATGTTACCTTCCTTCTATTTTCGGAATTTATTGCGTTTAAGCTATGCGATCTTGGATTTACTCTTGGAAAAAGAGCAAACTTTATAAATAACTAGCTAGTAACGGACATAGATGTGAAAGTAAGTGAGAAATAAGAGTTAATCAGAGTGATGGGAACAATTTTTATGATTAGTGCAGGTGACTTAGGGGCTATTTATGTTATGAAGAATTACTTTCGCAATGACTGTAAGTATCCAAGAATGCAAAGGCTCTTGGTAACTTAAAATCTTCTTTTGACATTTGTGATCATATGGATGTTGTGTTTATTGACTTTTGGTGCCATTGTTTTTGCTATTCCTCAGAGATAAAATATGAACCCTTTATTGTTTTACTTAAGAGATCTGAGTTTGCCGTTTTCAGGCTGTGGTTCACCAATTGAGTTCGACTATAGACAGTATACAACTGGTCGCCAAGGTACCGGTTTGAGAGTCCCAAATACAAAGAGTAAAGAAAAGAGGACGACCTTTCAAGATATAAGACAATATATTGGAGGATAAAGAGAAAGCAAACTGGAGGAGGTAGGCACATGGATGAAGACGATAAGTAAAATTTGTGCAAGATGTGTAGTGTAGTGAACCGCCTTGTTTATGCAGTTACTCCACTGCATTTGAAGTTGGAATAGATAGATAGATAGATAGATAGGTAGAAAAAGTTTAGAGAGTAGTTTATATTATTAATTTTGTATTACTAAGGATTATTAGTTTCAGGACAACTATCAAGATTATGAAATTTATTTTGATACGCTCACCCGCAGTACATTATTGCATATCTCATGGGAGACTCAATCAGACCGTAATATATTACTATTAGTATATTCTTTTCCAATTTGTTTAAGAGTAACACTTTCCCATCTACTTGTATATGTATATGAAATATGTAGTATATATTAAATTTCGTAAATAAGTAAACTATGGCAATATTTTTAAACATAAAAAATTTAGAAAACATCGGCATTAGAGGAAAATGTTTTGACATAATAAATACTTACACAATAGAAAGCAATATGCAAAAATAAAGAATACATTGAGCAAAGAAGAGATCATTAAGATAGGTTTGACACGGGGTATAATGGCTCCGATTTTGTTTCTGGTGTATATCAATGATCTACTGAATCTAAACATGAATGGAGAAATATTATCATATGCCGAAGGTACCGTTGTTATTTTCAAAAACCAGAGGAGTTAAAGTTAGAATAGACTTTGAAAACTGTCTTTAAACTGCAGGTGAAATATCTGGCATTGATATATATATCTTTGGCCTTTCAACCATTCCAAAATATCTTTAGAAGCTCGTGGATTAGAAAAGTATTTGTCTATTACATAACGCCAAACCATTTGATCTATAGAAGGCTTCTTAAATTAGCTTAATAGATTATTACAGTCATTCATTTTATGATTTTCATCCCATTTTGAACAAAACGATGTGGTCTTTGAAAGTTTTAAGATTTTGTCTCTTGCTTCTTGAAAACTATCTATTAATTTTTCATCGGTTTCATTTCTACTCGAGTTCTATAGCCCATTTTTCTAGTTTATCCAAGAGCACATTCATACTAATTAAAACTCTTAGAACTCGCTCGATAGACCATTCTGCGGCGTTGACTTCTTTAAAATCGGTGTTGTTTTTGGGATCCATTGGAGCATTTCATAGGTTAAATTCCATCTTGTTATGATGTCAAGTTGTTGCATAGACATCATCTGCGTCATCTGAGTCCAATATTTTCATGAAATCCGTTTATTAAATTGTTTTTCTTACTAGATAATCTATAAATATAAAATCAAAACAAACAGAGGATCGTGGGTGGAGGAAGCGATGCAGAAGACGATGAATGAAGCAAAAACCTCATCGTTAAGATCTTCATCAGAAATGTATTAGATTCCGATCGGCACTTTACATCGACACATTAAAAAAGGCGACTCTTCTAAAAAACTAAGCATATTTTAGCCAGTTTTCTCGAAATAGCTTGAACAGCAAATTTGCGATCTTGCTATTGAACGTGGCATGTTATTTTATGAAAGATAGTCTACAAGAGTCGGCGTATGAGGTTGTAGAATTAAACAAAATTCTTGATGGCTTTATGAAAAAGTTTCCCAACTAACATACCGAATGCCATAATCTACAGCTTTAGCTTGCTGCTCTGTCCTATATCGCACTCAGGTGGAACGCTTTTATGATATCCTATGGGACTTTTATAACATCAGTGTCTGACCAGATCAGATGACATATATAACATCTATGAAACTGGCAAAAAGGCAAAGTGCAAGATCGAGTTGTTATTACAGCAGAAAAAGGGTAAATTACTACAGTAGTCTATGGTTGCAGTGCTACGGGGCACTTCATTCCACCTTCTTTCATATTTGGGCAAAGAAAGAGGATGAATGAACGCCTTTTGGACAGATCTCCCAATGGCTCTCAAGTCTAGTGTTCTGATTATTTATACTGAATATTTATCCAGAAAACAACACCAACTGCAGACTGACCAGTATTATTGATTTTCGACAACCACAACACCACACACACAAGCCATAAGCTGCAACCATTAGACGTATCAGTCTTTCGTTCATTTAAAGTAACTGTCGAATGAATTATTGACAGCTTCCGAAAAAAAACATCCTAGGAGAAGAGTTAGACCCAGTTCGATATTGCTAGACTGGTTTGAAATACTTATGAAAAAAGTGTCACCGTGCAAAGCGGAAAGGAAACGGGGAAAAAACGAGCAAAGAAAACCGATGAAGACAACAATAAGAATGAAAATACAAATTAAAATAAAATATTTAAGCTACATATTTTTTTTTAATTTTTACAACCCAAAGTTAGACCTTGCCTTTGCTCATTGACCACCTGAGAGCCCTCGGCCAGCCAGTCACGCTGTAATGCAACGCAATCGCCCACAACACCGTCTAAGAAAGCAATAGCGACAACAGATGAGGTGGTTCACTCTAGAGGTTACCAATATGAACCGACCTTCGTCGATATTCGAAAAAGGGAGGTCATCGATATAACTATCAGTCACTGAAAACGGGTGATAAGTAATAAGCATGTGTCGGATGAATCATCGTTGTCTGACTATAGGTACATTCGCTTCGAACTATTAATAGCAGACAAAACGGAAAACAGGAACAGAAACCCTGACAGACTTGGAGCTCTTTAGGAAAATCCTGGCAATGAAGCTTGGGGATTGTTCTGCAAAGGTGAGAGGTCCAGTGGTACTGAAAACCTGAAACGAGCTACTCACTGAAAGCGCTATTGCAGCCAAGAAGATAGCTCTGGGTGCATTCGTGGATGTGCAGGAGGCTCCGCTGAACAGTACTGCGAGGCCTACATCCAACAAAAAGGCGCGTACTGGGAGCAAAAAAAGCTGACACTAGAAGACGTAAAAGGCGCTAATATAACCAAGCTACTGGCCTTCCTAAGGCTACCAGGGTTTGAAAATGAGTAAGAACCTTAGAGAGCACAATATCTCCAAGGTCGCGATTCTACTACTGGTGCTAGTAAAAGAACATGATTTTTCTTGGTCTAGGTTAAGTAACAAATTTTGGAAAAGCTTGACTTTCAAGTCGAGTCAATTTAACGTAATATCATTAAGCTACTTGACTTGATGCATCCCTAATTATGTTCTATATTTTACAAAGAATTATGTCTAAATGTCTGATACTTGTTTAGAAATTATAGTAACAAATAAGTTGTATTATAAAAAAATATTTCTGTAAAAACCATCGCAAATGCCCTTATCAGTAATTAAAAAAATAGATATAAATATACAGTAGACTCTCGATTATCCGAGATTATCTTAAGTGTGTATCGAAATATGCAATTATCCAATGTCATTCGACTAAAATTAAATTAAAAAATAAACATTTAAAATAAAAAATGAAATAAATGTTTTACTCACGAATACAACAACAGACACACAAACATAACAAAATACCCTCCCAGTACTTCAGATTCATTTTAACTCACTCCCTCCTGTCATCAGCACAATATATAATAAAAAGTTATAAAAAACCGTACAATGGGGTACAAAGCGTGCGCTAAATACAATAGTTATGTGGACCACCGCGCACATCACCTGTAGTTACGTTATTTATGGCGTTTCGAAACTGTACGGCCCAGCAGTATCCCCCTAATTTAACCGACTAAAAAATGTTGTAAATATATTTTTCAAACAAAAATTTTTTATATTTTTTAATACAGCGAAATATTATTAAAATTCTAATTAGCAAATTACTTTAATATCTCAGACTTAATTTTAAGAAGCAAAAAAAAGTACACAATATTTTAGATTTTAATTGGAGCATGTTTTTCATCCATTTTAATTTAAAAGTTACCCTTCGCTTTATGTCTCCGTCGTCATGACAACCGAAAAGCGTTCGGTCAATAAATATGCAACAGAAAAAAGAAACCGAAATTTAAATGCTTACATTGTCCCGATATTATCAGATCAAACAAGTAAGAAAAATTTGAAAGAAATTGGAATTTTATCCTTACGTTAGGAACAAACGAGAGAGAGAGAGCCCATAAGGGGGTGAGGGGATGGATCCGATCGGCCGACCTAACAGCGGACTAATAAAAGAAACCGATCATAAGTCCCAGAAGTGGACAAAAGGTAGCTAACACAGGACCTTACGCGGACAAAGACTTTGTATAAAAACAACATTGACCGTTTTTCGATCACTCCCTGATCTCTTTTGAATATAATAATCTGCATCTTTGTGTAACAGATTTCTTATTTTGTGCTTTCAACTTGAATTTTTTCTGCCCTTTGACCGGCCAGGTGATACGCTTACCTCGTGTCCGCTCTAATTTTTTACATTGTGGCGCGCTTGTGGCAACTTGTCTCCTATCTTTAAAATCGAATCTTTACCTTTTATTAAAAAACATGTGTGCATATGTATATGCTTGGACACGAGGATAACTTTTTTATGCTATAAACACCCCTCTTTTGACTATATTTAGGTGAGCAGATTGCTTTTAAACATTGTTGTTTTTTGACGAGGGTATTGATTGGAAGAAAATGGAAATGAAAAGCATAACTTCATTTTTATATTTGCGTCATTGGGTTTCAAATTAATAATTTTAATGTCCTTATCGTTTAATGGAAGACTAACTGAACATTCATCATTGTAAATTTATTTATAAGATTTTTTAATTCCATTTTCTTAGTCTCACTGCTTTCAATTGCTTATATAGAACCAGTAATTTGCATCAAGAATTTTCCAATAGTGCAATCAAGGACGAGGGTCTGGGTCATATTTAGCAAACGCATGTGGAAAATTTTGCAAGGAAGCAATAATTATTCTGCGTCCGATCTCTGGGAAACGGTCCTTGTAGTTTCTTTTTATTGTATTCTCTACGCCCACTAAAAACTGTCTTAGTCTATCTGTTAAGTTTATTTAATTTTGAACATAACCCAAACCTATACCTCTAAATTCGGAGTTTTCGTGGTCGTTGTTTTCCTCATTTCCACTTATGAAGTGCAGCACACGGATTTTTGAGGACCATGTTGTGTTATATTTACCAAAACCAACACTATAAGAACCAGAAGCACTAGAGAAGCAGAAGCAGATCTACTAGAGGAAAGATTTTCCTGTGTCTTCGATCAAACCAAACCAATACTATTAGAACCAAAAGCACTTAGATCTACTAGCGGAAAGATTTTCCTGTGTCTTCGATCCCATAATTCTCTACACTTTTTTCTCCATTGTATTTTATGGTTTAAAACAAATACATACATTTTGTAATTTTATAGGTACATATTTATGAACATATCCAAAACACCGTTTGTCATTTGAGTCTTAAAGGGTTACATGGGTTTCACGGCGTTAAGAAATCGATTTTTTTATTGTCTTACTAATTTCTACAACATCTCGAGAGTATTATCCTAAATTTTCAAGTCGATCCGAATAAAAGTTTCGGAGATACAGCCTTAGAAAGCTGCGCGTGCGTGTATATCGGAACAGCTGCTCGTCTATTGTTTGTCCATTTTATTGTCCATTGCTTTCACTTTCTAAGAGCAACTAGTTTTAAATACTTCAGTTGGTAATTACTTCTTGAATCACGAGGTTTATTTGAGGTTATCCAAAGTGTCTGTTGTAAAATTTATTTAAAAATTCCTAAAGTTCATGCGATCATGCACAAAACATATAAAATAAACATAATTTAAATTTAAAACAGAAGACGAAACCGCTATTAAACAACACTTTGAAAGCACAAACTGGGAACTAATTCAACAAACACAAAATGCTGACACCGCAACAAATTTGTTTATAGACCTCATAAAAAAGGCAATTGAAAAATCGTTGAGTACAATGCGCAAAAACAAAAGAGATACTAGGCTTAAAAATTGGATGACATCAGGACTTAAATCCAATTAGGCACAGGGATAGCTTAAAAAGAAATTTAAAAAAACACAGTACCCCGGTGCTGGTGGAACAATTTAAAAACTATAGAAATTACTTAAATAAACTCATAAAAAAGGTGAAGATTACTACGGTGCCAAAATTAAACAAGCTAATAGAAAGAAACAAGAAGGGTCTGGAGTGTTATAAATGAAATTACAAATACAAACAAAAATAAAAACACAGAAATTAAAGA
>JAUIMW010002538.1:0-10578 GCA_033557785.1 Enochrus cinctus | reverse complement strand
ATACGTTAAAGAAATCTGAGCTCAAGGTGGAGCCCCTGAGTGACTATAATATTCATTAAATATTTGACCGGGATGGGTTTAAACAGTTTAGTAACAGATGTTATGCCAACCAAACAAACAAAAATTAAGGCTCGTTCACAACAAATGCTCCCTATCGACACATTTGCATCTTAACGCGCACTTCATACTGGTATACCTGGTATACGTTAAAGAAATCTGAGCTCAAGGTGGAGCCCCTGAGTGACTATAATATTCATTAAATATTTGACCGGGATGGGGTTAAACAGTTTAGTGGTTCCTAGCAGAATAATGTTTATTTTCACTTTCCTTATTTTTATTTCTGTTTTCCACTAACATGGACTATATTTGACATTATTTTTAATTTTTATGGGATTGTTTTTTCATATAACATATAGATTGTATAGATATGTTAGGTTTGTTATTTTATAGAGTTTTCTCTTTAGTTCGTTGTAATTATTTCTTTTTCAAGTACATTTTATTTTGTTATTTATTATTCTTATTATGTTAAACTATTTTAATTAAAATCAGGAATAACAATTGCAATAGGATTATTTATATTAGTAATTTTCATTCAGAACTCGTTTCATTAGTATGTTATTATTTGTCTGCCATTAATAGCCTATAGACTCTTAACACTTTGAATGCCAACCGGGTTTTTCGTAAAATGTCAAACAAAAATTTTTTTGTATTTACATTTTATTTAATAGGATATATAAGAATTTAAATATTTTTATTAATTTCGATGCATTTTTACATAAATAAAAAAATAAAAGTAGCCATGTAGTGTCAGTCACCGATGACTGACACGGCTCAATAGGAATAATTAATTGTCAGTCACCGGTGACTGATGTGGCGTTCAAAGTGTTAATAAAGCCACAGATGGACCTTAATTTGAATATATTTAGCAATATTCTATGTATTGCAATCCCTTCCACTGTTTCAACTTTAGTCTACTTATAAAAAGTTTACCAGTACTGAATATCATTTAATTTCAGGTTGCCAAAAGTTTTGTTGACAACACTATTAATACAATCTTAGAACATTGTAAATTAGCACCTTATGATGCTAATGATATGATTGAAAATTGTGAAAATGGTGAACAAGTAGAAGATGAAGGAATTCTTATGGCCATTCAATCTCATGGTTTACAATCAACAACTGTCAATACTGTGAAAACTAATTATGAAAATATTTCACATACTCTACCTACTTGTGAAGAAGTAGGCACATCTGCAATCAATAACATTGAAAATGTACAAAATGAAATAGATCATCGACATGAACTACCAGTAACTAATGTTGAAAAAACAATCAGTGATAACAATGTGGAAATGGGCATTGAAGATCCAATGGACTTTTTGAATGCTGCAGTATCTGTGGCAATTCAAAAGAAAGGTTTATCCTCTTATAATTACGGATAAATGTATTACATTATATTTTAATTTTTTTTTGTAAAGACTGGTGTAGAATTTAATATTTTATAATAAATTATATTATACTTTTAGGAGACTAGGCATAAACAATAATTTATACTTAATCTTATTTTTGGCCAATAACATTAACTATTTCTCTCTTTGCAAATAAATAAATATTTTTTTGTGCCTAGTCTTTATGTTATTTATTTATAATTTAAGTACATAGTTTTCTATTGATATTTTATTATTTAATGTAATGTTTATAAATATAAATTTCTGACAAAAAAATTGATATTGTACATTCCACGTCCCTATAATACTATTCCTATTTGCATTTCATTGTATACTATTATATCTCTATCGCCACCTTCTAATTCTGCACAGAACATATATTTTATTAATTTATCAATTATTATATATAACTTATTGTATTTTAATTTTTTTGAAATAATTGGAACATCTAATTTCTAAAAAACAACGGAATTTTCACTCAAACCGCCACATCCTGTTACAGTTGTTGAAGTTTCTTCTGCAACTCCAAATCCTTTTGGTGGTAGAGGTACAGCTCTTATTCTATCTGAACAACTAAATGATATCCTTAAAAGTAAATCACAGTATAATTATCAACAATGGCTAGACTGAAATCTGGATTTTAAAAAATGGTTTGCCTGAATCCAATTCCTTGACCAGGTTTTGAAGATCTTGCATATACGTAAAAGTCTAATGGCCTCCATTACAATAAAATAATTATGTAATTCAGAAAACTGTTCGGAAGAAATTACCCATGTGTGCAATATGCTGCAGTTAAAATTAATTTGTAGAGAAGAGATCCTCCACAAACATGTGAAAATCTTAGTATTAAAACTTGGTAAGGATATTTTCACTTGTGTCTTCTCTTTCAAAAATTTTATATTCAATTATGTTACCTAGAGACTACTCTGTAATCAAATTGTTTATATAAAAATTTATTTTGATGGTAAGGAACTTACTGTGATGTAATATTAGCAGAGTACAAATTATGAAATTTTCACCATACATATCACTAGTTTTATAAATTTGACGTTTTCTGGTACATTTTAATAATTAAATAAAACAAAGATTTTGTCTTCCAGAATGAAATTTTTTTATTACAACCGGTTTCAGTATTATAAAAAAACTATCTTCAGGTGTAAAAGTTTTAAAGAGTTCTTTTTTCTCATCGCACATTATAGAGACCAATTACCAAATTGATCCTAATAACCCCCATGTCCTTTATGGATACGACAAGGGTCTGAAATTGGACATTGCCGAGAAATTATAGATCTATCTCGACGGCACAAGGAACGCAAATTTGAATTTAAACGAGATGGATTTCCCGGATTCTATTTTATTTCGTTCGTTGTCAGGGGTTTGATTTTCGCCTCAGTCTGTCGCAAGTATTTGTGTAGTATCTTATTGTTTAATGTGAATATAATTCCTGCATCTCTTAAAACTTTTTTAGACCTGAAGATGGTATTTTTATAACACTGAAACCAGTTCAAATAAAAAAAATCATTCTGGAAGACAAAATCTTTGTTTTATTTAATTATACATATCACTATTCATTTTTTGCGTATGATACAAAAGAATTATGCCATTTTTCCATCAAATAAGTTTCTATTTATAATAAATATATTAAATTACATAATTAATTATAGAGATAGTCTTTTCTTAAAAAAGTATTTAAATCAGATAAAAAAAAAGAAATTAGATTGTTATAACTGTTATAAAAAAATAATTGTTATAAAAAAAACTCCAAATTAATCCATTGGCATATTTTTCTTAATCCAATCATACATTCTAGGAATATTGGCATAGAGGCCTGGTCTTCCTGGTTGTGCACATCCATATCCCCAGGACACGACACCAAGGAGTTTTTCATCATAGACTAGAGGTCCACCAGAATCTCCCTACAACATAAACATTAATTCCTTTAAATTTCACATTCAATATTCAGTCCACTCGATGTAGCTCTACTGAAGAACACTTAATAAAAATTAAATACTTCAATAATATTTTATGTTCTTTCTAAGCAGGGTGTAGTTATTGACATACCATGCAAGTATCATGTCCTCCACCCATAGATCCAGCACAAATCATATTTTTGGTGAATTCACTTCCATAAATATCTTTACAATCTTTTTGAGAATATAAAGGCACTGAAAGCTGATTAAGTTGAGAAGGTAGGGTTTCAGAATCTTCCCTAACTAAACCCCATCCAGTCACAACAGCCATTTTGTTCGCATATTCAAAATCTTCTGCAGTAGAAAGTTTAATTGGTTGAATTTTGAAATAAAAATTTAAAGATTCCTCTAATAGCAGAATAGATATATCGAAATCAACCAAATCATTATTATAAAGCGGATGTTGTATTACTTTTATGACATTAATTAGCTTTCCTGAAGTTTCTTGAAGGCCCTGATATGAAGATCCAGCTCTTATTTTCATCAAAGAATCTGTGCGACTAATTTTAAATTAATAAATTACAAATATTTATACAGAATGTGACTTACTTGAATGTACAGTGTGCTGCTGTCAATACAGCTGTTTTTGAAATAATAGATCCTCCGCAACTAAATCGATTTTCATAATAAAAAGAAACTTGGTAAGGGTAATCCTCTATAGAGGCTGGTTTACCGCCTACTATTTTTCCAGAAAAAATTGCATGTGATTCTACTGCAATGAAAAATATTATATAAGAACAAAAAGCACTAATTAAAATATATCTTACTGCCAAAGACTGTTAATATATAAAAAAATAGTACTGTTAGAAGTTTTGTCATGATGCTTGGATAAATAAAGACAAAAAGAAATGTCTGCAAATTTATAGGATGATGTCCACTTGAAATGATGTTGATGTTATCTAACGTACTTTGTACATCACAAAAATATTTAATATTTTATATTATCTGCATTGCTTATTAATATATAACTTAAAATGGGAAAGAAATCGAAACAGTTCTCTTTAGGGTATCTTTTATTATATAAGAAAACTAAAGTATATTTTATTACAATTTTTTTTGAAGGTTATAATGAATTAGTAATAAATTCCAATAAATTCGCAGCACTTGTGTAAGCTCGAGGAACCCCTTGCATACCACATGCAACTCCCCATGAAGCAACACCAACCAATTTGCCCTTGTATACAAGGGGTGCTCCAATGTCACCCTATAAAATAAATTACATTATTGCCAATTAAAAATGAATATATACATGCGTACATCACAAGCATCTTTTCCAGCTTCATAACCAGCACAGACCATGTGCTCATTAAATCTATAAATAACCCAACACACGTCTGCACATATCATAAGTGTAAATGACAACATCAGTAGCGTGAAGAGTATCAGCAAGAGAACCGCCTGCTGTTACTGCACCATATCCAGATATTCTGCCAAAATGATCGGCAAACACTTCATCTTTATTTGGCAAAGTGACTGGTTGAACATTATTGTTAAATTGGAAGTTAGAAGAAAGAACCAAAACAGCTAAGTCATAATCGTTGTTACTTGGGTTAAATTTCGGATGTTCGAAAATATTATCAACGAAAACTCTTTGGCCACCTTTTCCTCTTGTATTAGTGCCAGCACGTACATTTAAATAGAAAACATCCAGACCTCGCACGCAAGCAGCTGTTGTCAGGGCTCGGTTAGCGGTTAAGACAACTCCATTACATACATGTTTTTGGTTGTTTTCAACTGATAGTGTATATGGAACTGTGGCTATGTCGATTTCATCTCCACCTATGATTTTACCACTGAGAAGAGATCCCAAAAAAGAACAAAATTAATATATAGGAAAGTAGTTTCAAATTAATTCATGCCATAAGAAACAGCTATTAATGCTAAATTTAAAATTAAAATCTTCATGTTTCTGTTTTGAGATTGTAAGATAATTTAGTTAGTAACAACTTTTATACTTTGCAACCTCTTAAATTTTGATGTCTATCTTTTTTAAGAACCAGAAAATCAAATATAATAACACTTAAAGTTTAAGTACAATTGCGCGGTAACCAAGATCTTCAGAAAACACTTACGAAATGATAATGATAAAAAAAAAAATCATTTATGATTATATAACATGTACTTTGAGTTATAAATACAGAACTGAAAAAAGAACTAGAGTAACTTATCAAAATGTCAGTTTTAATATTGTTCATAGTATCCATCTTTGCTGGAGCATTATGTAAGTAAATTAAAAGTTTTTTTTTTACAATTACTTTTGAATATTTTAAATATATATTTAATTGTATAAACTTAATTTTAAATTATTTTTAGCTGCTCCAAACAATAACAGAATTGTAGGGGGACAAGTAGTCAGTATTGATGATTATCCCTATCAATTGTCTGTTATGCATGGCATCATCCATGTCTGTGGAGCTACTATCATTACTGAAAAGATAGCTTTGTCTGCTGCACATTGTACTGTAACGTAAGTTTGAATTATATATATTTAATTGAAATCGATTATATCCTTTTTAGTATGTTTAAATTGTTAAAGAAAAAATTGAAAAGTTAACAAATTCCTTTCAGTTTTCCAAAACCAGATCCAAGGCTATGGGTACGGGCAGGAAGTTCAATAATTGAAACTGGAGGCGATAGATATGATGTTGACGATCATATTGAACATCCAAAATACTCTAGAATTACTCAAATGAATGATGTTTGCATTTTGAAGCTCAAAACATCAATTGTTTTCAAAAGAGGTGTTCAGCCCATTAAAGGGTTAGCTGATGTTGAAATTGCAGCTGGTTCTATTGCAGTTGTAACTGGATGGGGAAGAGATTCAGAAAATGGTTCTGATACCCACGAACTGAACATGTTGAAAATTCCAATTTCTACAAGAGAACAATGTCAAAAAGTCTATGAATATTTCCATCCTTCTATGATATGTGGAGGTTACATTGAGGGAGGAAAAGATAGCTGCAAAGTAATTATTCTAATGGTTTGTTATTTGAATTTATTCATTGTAATTTTATATTTTTTAGGGAGACTCCGGTGGTCCTTTAGTATATGATGACAAACTTGTAGGAATTGTATCATTTGGTAAAGGTTGTGCTCGCCCTGGTCAGCTAGGATATTACTCGAATGTGGCTTTCCTTAGAGATTTTATTGATTCTACAATCAAATCTCTAAGTTAATACATGATTGTTTAATATTTAAACAAACCCTGCCTTACTTATTTGTTCATAAACACTGTTTGAAACCATCGGAATATATTCTATAGAAATGTACTTAGACTTAATAATATGGAATTTAATGTAAAGAAAAATAAAATTTTTTTATCATTCACACACGCATTTTTGTATTTCAAATTTTTTTTATATATGGCACCCAAAAGTTAACAAAAAAATTACTGATCAGAAAACAAACCAGAGTTTGGTTGTGTGTTTGTATTTTTTAGATGTTATGATTGTTTGGAAGGTTGAAAAGTTAAAGGATTAAGATTCCGAAGGGTTTCCAACCTCCGTCACTGTCTGATTCATATTTATTAAATTAAAAAAAGGTGCATTTTAAAGTTTATTTTTGCTAGTAAATATATCATACTTTAGTAGACCCACATAAGTTGTGTTAACTTTTTTCAAGGCCAAACTTGCTTCTTTTTTGAAAAACCCAAATAAAACTTACAATTTGGAATATGTTAAAAATAAAGTTGCCAATTTGACGATTGTTAATAACACAGTAAATTACACTTAAAAGGGAAGTTGGTCTGTAATTCTCAAACTATCGGGATTAGTTTTTTTTTTCTTAAAAAAAACAAAGTAAACAGGAATAAATGCAAAATGTGTTTTTTATAAGAAAAAGTAAATAAGAAACAATTACATTAATAAATATAGTTAAAATATTTCTTTATGTATTCATGGCCATAGGAAGTATATATAGAATGTTTTTTGTCTTCTAAATTAACAGTTATTTTGGACAAAAAATAGAATGAAAATCTAAATTACAAAAGAAAATTCTAGTGTAATCAAAATTTATGAGAAAAAGGAAAATTGCTACCAAGCGCTAGTTAGTTTAGTGGGTTATTTTACAAAGAGACTTTTGTAATAATAATGTTATTATATAGTTTATTTTATGTTTTATTAAATTAAAAAAAGTGCTAAATTTTGTCCATCTGGCTTAAAATTATTATTACTTATGCTTTTAATAAAAAGGAAATAATTTACTTCAATTAAATATACTTAAAAAATTGTTTAAAATGTCAAAAATCTAAGAAAATCAAAAGTCCTAAGCCTTATAAATCTTAAATTTTTGACTTTTAATCAATTTTCTATATATACTTATGTTTTTTATTAATTTTACTATGTAACCTTTCATTAGTTAATCAAGTTTTTGTCTAATTTTGTGTGTGAAATATCCCGTTTTTTTGTCGTAAAAGAAAGGCGTGTTGCAACGGCATGTATTTTTTTAATATTATGTTCTAAAGGTTTGTTTTTATTATACTGTAAGTGTACTTATTTCTCAATGGAATTAATTGATAATATTTATTCCGTAGTCGTTTCAAAATTTCTTTGAAGAATTACACGGGTTTCGAAGGCTAAAAAGAAACATATTTTCTCTAATATTTTTTTTTTTTTTTTAATTAAAAGGATACAATTGACTTTAATTTTAAACACTTATTGCCTTTTATAGTAAGTGCTGATAAAAAAAACGAAAATCGGTGCATTTGTTTTTGAGGAATCCGGTGCACCGACTTCACAAATATAAGTTTTAATTAAGAGTGGACCAAGTCTAATCAGAGGAATTTTCAAAAGATATCTTAACTAGGATTGAAACAAATATTATCGAAATATTGTATTATGGCCTATAAATTATAAAAATGATTTTAATTAATTGATATACTATTCTAGGGTGAACTACCTCGAACTAGTCAATCAATTTACTAGTGGATTAAATAAAAATAAGTCGACCTTTTTTATTTTAAAGTGAAAATTAATTTTATTAAATTAAATTAGTAAATGACTAATCTAGGTGGCTCTTAAGTCATCACAAATTATTATCACAATAGTTACTGATATTGTTTAAAGATATGACGTATGGATAGTAATTTCCCTAAATATTCAATTATAAAATATTGTCTTATCATGAATTTACGCATGTAATAATCTTTTTCATATATTAATCCTACAAATGTAATGCTCCCATTGACTCATATCTAAAAAAATGTATTTGATGACATAAAAGTAGATTACGCAGGGAAACATGTGATTTTTCTCACGAACTGTGAGACATAATTCTTATAGATTCTCTCCACCAAATCAGATTTTTTTTTAAATTCACGATTAAAATTTTGGGTTAAAATCGTGCCGAATCAAAGAAATAATTTTCCAATTAAACAGTTTCAATGTAATCGTAAAACTTGTACATAATTTTTATAGATTTTAGACTGCCTATACATAATCTGAAAGCCGATTTTCCTACTACTTCAGGTTTTTAAGCGAGAAATTTTAAAATTTTGGCGATATCGGAAAAAATTTCTCCTTGTAAAAATTTTCTGTGCACATTTCTGTGTGGATTTTGTATGCTCTTTCAAAATCTGAAGAGCGATTTCCTTTATTACTTCTAGATTTGTTTTATTTTCAAAAAACGAAATTTGAAAAAGCAATTTAAATCAAAGTTTCTTGCCTGAAAATACATGGGTCTTATGGATTTTAATCTGTTCTTTCAAAATCTGAAATTCGTTTTTCGCCAACAAGTTTGGATTTTGTTTTATTTGTAATAAACTTGAAAACTAATATCACCGGGGTTATCCGGAAAATAGTCTATGTAGTTTTTAAAAAATTCACCTTCAGACTCAACGTTGCACCCTAAGTCAAATATTTCACTGTAGTTTTAAAATTAGGGGCTTTTGTGTTGCCTAAAGACTTTTCAATTACACTCCCATCCGAAATTCATAAAGAATTTTCCGCTATTGTCATCATTGCCTTAAAATCACTGTCGCACATAAGTCCGTTCCGGTGGGAATGCCAACCTTAAGTTTTGCTTTCGTCAAAGATGGAAACTTGTTGCAGGTATATATAAATGTAGGTCCATCTTTCGATAACTTAACAAACGATTTTATTAAACCTAATTTAATATGGAGTTTTCAATTTTCTCCCAATGTAGGTGTCTTGCTCTGCTGTCCCTCCTAAAAATAAAGCAAGGATGTTTTGTGTAGTTATTGTCCAATTGTACTAATTTGTGTAGGCTACTGGGATAGTTAGGTATTTAGAAGACAAGCTTTCAAGCTTCTTTTTGTCGCGTGTCTGGATGAAGTAGATTGTTTGTTGACCCACAACATATTTTTTAATATGGTTCTTTTATTCACATATAAATTATTTATTTGAATATTGTTTAGTTATGTTTTCAATAGGGTAGTTTTTCTTTGGAAGAACCGAAACCTCAATCTTAATGAATCATTTCTCAATAAAAGTGATCCCCTCTTTAAAATGTTCTTTTCCTTTAACACTAACTAACAATAGAAATGCCTTTTCCAGATTATGTTTTATATTTTATAACTAATAAAATAATGTATTTTTTGTATCCTGGTGATGATATATTGACCGAAACTGGTAGCTCTTTATGAAGTTTTTTTTTACCGGGTGACATCGTTTTATTTAAACTAATTCAAAATGGTCGCGAGCATCTTATTATCTACTTTCTAAAACAAATACATTTTAGTATTTTAAAAGAGAAAATAACTTACCCTAGTTCGGCTTTCGTAAAATTTGGCCAACAATAAAAAAATTACTGTTCTGTTTAATTCTTCAAATTCACAAAGAATAATATTAATTAATCAATTCAAACGTTATACAATTATTAGTTTATTCTTCAAATTAAATCACTGCAGAACACTAAAAAGCTTTTGTAATATAACTTTGTCAATATATATTTTTACATGCAATATACCCCTCCATCCTCCGAAACTAATTTTATGCCAAGTTTTATTAAGGAGTAAAATACTCTCGTCTGAAGCTCACAAAAGATCCTCATAACTAGAAAAGCGTTTTCTTTTTAGCTTCATTTCCACATGCAAAAACAGTGCAAAGTCGCAGAGTGCAAGTTCTTAACTATAGGGAGGGTGCTGGAGAATTTTCAGTCCTGTCGTGGTCAAATATTTTTCATAGATCCAATGACTTCGAGCA
>JAUIMW010002537.1:0-10579 GCA_033557785.1 Enochrus cinctus | reverse complement strand
TATATATATATATATATATATATAGACAATATACGTAGAAGTCAATAGTGATTCTTCTTTTACATTGTTTTTTACTCTGTTGTACGACCCGGAGGGTTGAGAAATATGGAATATCCTCCAAGTACTTGGCTTCTTATTTTTTTCTTTTTATTAGTAAAATATAAATAAATAAAGAGTTGTTAAATTTTTAAAGTAACAATTAATAATAAATAGAAAGCGGTGAACCTGGAGGACATTCCATATCCCTCAGACCCCCTGGTGGGAGAATCAGGGGGTCTGGGAGATATGGAATGTTTATTGATCTTTAATTTCAATAAAAAGAAGAATTCCAGAGGGTCTGTGTGGCATGGAATGTCTTCCAGGTACTCGGTAAATTACGATTTTTATATTCGTTAGCTGGACTTAAACAAATAAAGGGTGTTATCAAGATTTTTAGCTCAATTTTATTCTTTTTTCATCGTAAAAAATTAGAAAATATCCTTGTGTGCAAATAGAATATAAAAAACAAGAATGTAAAATAACGGAATACTTGAAGGACATTCCATGTCTTTCAGATCACCTGGTGATCTTTCTTTTATAGTTAAAAATCAAAAAATATCTTGTTGTGACATTCTATCAAGGAGTTTCCAATATTAAATAGGTTTAAAGTAAAATACTTTTCTTGAGTTTGTTTTTATTTTTAATTACTCGGTGCGATTAAGTACAATTAAAAAAAAACAGGCTTAAAATATATAAGCTAAAAAAATAAAATATTGTTATTTAATTAGTTAGTGTATAAAAAATAGTGTATAAAAAGGCTTATGTCATGTTGTTTTTCCAGATTTGTGATGGAATTCTCTCTCATGTGTATATAAAACTCTTTTTTTGTCAGTTTTTGTTTTCTATCCCGCTGGCCTAAACGTTAGGTTTGTTTGATCGTTTAGAATATTGTTACCTTTTCTCCTCCTTTTTCAATCTCCAAGTTTTCCAGTAATTTTATTTTCAGGCCCTTCGTTTCTCTGTGCAGCACTTTTGTGTTTTTTCTCTTAGTTTGTGTCCGTGGTTGTGTAGGTGTTTTCCTATGACTGAGCATGTTACGTCCCTTTTGTATTCCATGACCTTTTTCTCTATAGTTCGTCCAGTTTCTCCCACATATGTTGCTCCACATTGGCATTCCAGCAGCTTTTCTATGCTGTTTTTTGTGTTCTGTAGTTGTAAGAGATTATTGTGTTTTTTTATGGCTAGAGTTATGTTGTGTTTTTTTTTTTAATATTGTGATGGATCTGTATGTTTGGTTTTTGTCTATTTCTTTTATTTTTTTAATTTTTTATACTATAATGTATTTTTGCTAGTTCTTCTTCTTTATATCCATTATTCTTACCTGTGACCTTGTAAAGTAGTTTAACTTTTTGTTTTCTTCCAATTCCACAGTGAATTGTATGTTGCTGTTGTAGTTGTTCAGATGGTTTAATAAGACCTTTGCCAGGTCTCTTCCACCTGACCAGATCATGAACACATCGTCCACATACCGATTCCATGTTTTTATATGTTTTATTAAGTTGTGGCTACTGTTTAGTGTTTGTTTTTCTAAGGAGTCCACATATATGTCTGTTAAGAGTGGTGATAACGGGTCCATGTCCCCCAGACCTCCTGGTGGTCCTTCTTTTATTGTTATAATTCAGTTGATATCTTTGTGTTAGAATTAAGTAAAAAACAAGACAAAAGAAGGACCACCAGGGGGTCTGGGGGACATGGAATGTCCTCCAGGTGCGCTGTCCTCTATGTACTCATAATTGTGTCAAAAAAGTCTGGTAATACTCTTAATTTTCCAAGTTTTGCCAACTACTTAGAAGAGCGTAGTTTTTTGAGTACCTGGTGGACATGGCATTCGGTAAACTACGTTTTTAGTATTTGTTTATTAAACTTTAATAAATTAAGAGTGCCATTAAGAATTTTAGGTAAATTAAATATACGTAGAAGACAATGTATCTGGAGGAAATTCTATGGTTTCTAGACCCCTTGGTGTTCTTCCTTTTAATGAAGTTAAAAATCAATAAACATTCCCTTAATCAAATAGAGTATAAAATAACATCAAAAAGAACCACCAGGGGGTCTGGGGGACATGAAATGTCCTCCAGTTGCACTGTCTTCTACGAATTTTTAATTTACTTAAAATTCTTGATGATACTCTTAATTTATTTAAATTAAACCAACGAATATGAAAATCGTAGAGGAGGACATTTCATGTCCCTCAGACCTTTTAGTATTCTTTCTTTTCTGTTGTTTTTTACTCTGTTGCAATAAAAGAATGTTTACTAAGTTTTAATAATAAAAAAAGAACACTAGGTGGATATGGAATGTTCTCCAGGTGTACTGCTCTCTACGTACTCTCCATTTTGTCCAAATATCCTGAAATCTTTATTTTATTCAAGTTTAACCAACTAAATAAGAAGAGCGTAAATTGCAGGGTACCTGGAGCACATTCTATGTCCCCCAGGTGGTTTGGGAATCTTTTTATAATATAATAAATATATAAATATTGAACATTCCTAAGTTTTATAAGAGCGAAAAACATGGTAAAAGAAGGACCACCAGAGGCTCTGAAAGACATGGAATGTCCCCCGGACCCTCTGGTGGTGGACATGAAATGTCTTCCAGGTGCACTGCTCTCTACGTACTCTTAATTTTAAACATAATCATCACAATGATTAAGAAGTAGTATAAACCAACACAAAAATGATGCTAGACATAATAATAACAACACAGTAGGTTTAATCACACATGCCAAAGAAAATCAACACATATTTGACCAAAGTTTACCTGAAGGACATGTCTGCTAGACAACCTGGTAATACATTTGGGAGATATAAAATGCCCTTTAAATACACTGTTATCTACGAATACAGAAATACCCACTATAGTAACTTCTCTTGATGAATTTAACACATCATGGATCATCATCGTATATACTAATTTCTACGTACTTCTAATTTATAACTAACAAGATAGACAACATTTTATTTATCTTAATTAAATCAATCAATTATGCAGATATAAGTAGAAGATTATCTGGTCCAGGTACTTCGCTATTCTATTATTGATTGATTGAATTTAAAAAAATTAAATGAATAACATTAAGTTATTTATGTTTCATCAATAAAAAGTTGAATATCTGCAGGGCATTCGACGTCCTTTAGCCTTTTTGCTGATTCTTTTTTATGTGGTTTTTAATATAGATAGTTTCTGTTTAATACTAAATAGACGTCTATTTTATAAAACAAAGATCAAAAAGAGGAAAAATACACAGAACGTGAGCAAGGATAGAGTCCTGCACCGTCCAATCTTCTGTTGTCTTCTTTTCTTATTTTGTTAACTTATCTTAAAATTTGTTAATTTTCACTAATATAGAGTGGTCTTTACTTTTGTCTTTCTTTAATTCGTATTTCTCATTTATTTTTGCGTCTTCCTTTTATTTCTTTCAAACTTGTCAATTTCTGAAAGTAGCACAGATTCCAGCTGCTTTACAAACTAGCATCTTCCTCAAAAAAACTAACTTCAAAATTTTGTACAAACTGTGAAATGAACAACTATCCTATAAGTAAGATAAGAAAAAAATATTCCTGATATCTACATAGCAGGAGATTACAACATAGGCCTGAGAAGTAAATCAAGGAAGACGAAAACATTTATTGAGTGGTACGCGAAAGAAGAAAGCTTCAACTGCAGGCATAGAGCCAAGAAAATCAAAAATTCGAAAACAACATATAATATAACTTGCTTTGAAGACAAAGAAGTAGAAGTAGGATATATAGACAGTCATCAATACAACCTCAATCACAACAGTTAAAAACCTTTATAGTTTTATAAGAACTGTCAATACCAATTTGTAAGAAGCAATCTAAAAAATTAAATAAAGCTAAATAACGTGAAGAACTTACGAACCAAAGTATCTTGACGACATTCCATGTTCTTTTGAATCCATTCCAAATAACTTAAAATATCAGGATTCAACACTTCCCAACAACAATTAACATCACAGCAAGAAATCGTTACCCCTTCAGACCTCTTGGTGAGTCTTCTATTCTTGATAAATAGTTTATAAATTGCAATATAGTAAAAACATAAAATTGATTGATAAAATATAAATAAATATAAATAAATAACAATTAAGAATAAATAGATAGCAGTGGATTTAGTGTCCTTTTTTTATGTAGTTTTTTAGTCAGTTGTAGCAAAGGAATGTTTATTGATTTTCTACAATAAAAGAAGGACCCCCAAGAGGTCTGGGAGACATGCTATTTTCTTTCTTTTGATTGATAAAATATAAATATATAAAGAGTTGTCAAATTTTCAAAGCAACACTTAAGAGTAAATAGAAAGTAGTACACCTGGAGGACATTTCATATTCTTCAGATCTCCTGGTGGTCCTTTTTTACCATGTTTCTTGATGTAACACAACATAAGAATATATAATATTTTTAACAATAATAAAAAAGGGTCTGGGGGACATGGAATGTCCTCCAAGTATTCCGTTATTTACTCTCCTGTTTTTTATAATCTATTTTCACACAAGGATATTTTCTAATATTTTACAATAAAAAAAGAGTCTAATTGAGCTAAAAATCTTGATAATACCCTTTATTTGCTTAAGACTAGTCAACGAATATGAAAAACGTAATTTACCGGGGACCTAGAGGACATTCCATACTCCCCAGACCCCCTGCTCTTCTTCTTTTTATTGAAATTAAAATCAACAAACATCTCTATAGTTAAAGAGAATATTAAAGTACATAAAAAAACTACCAAGGGGTTTGGGGAACATGGAAGGTCTTCCAGATATTTGGCAAACTACGTTTTTCGTATTTTTTTGTTTAACTTAAGTAAATTAAGAGTACCGTCAAGAAAACAGTGCACCTCGAGGACATTCCATGTCCCTTAGACCCCCTGGCGGTTCTTCTTTTGTCTTGTTTTTTACTTTTTTCTAACACAAGGATATCAACTGAATTATAACAATAAAAGAAGGACCACCAGGGGGTCTGGGGGACATGGAATGTCCTTCAGGTGCACTTTTCTCTATATTCCCATAATTGTGTCAAAAAAGTCTAGTAATACTCTTAATTTCCCAACTTTTGCCAACTTATTAGAAGAGCGCAGTTTGCCGAGCACCTGGAGGACATTCCATGTCCCCCAGACCCCCTGGTGGTTCTTCTTTTATTGTTATAATTCAGTTGATATCTCTTTGCTAGAAAAAAGTAAAAAACAAGACAAAAGAAGGACCACCAGGGGGTCTGGGGGACATGGAATGTCCTCCAGGTGCACCGTCCCTTTAATTTTCCAAGTTTTGCCAACTAATTAGAAGAGCGCAGTTTGTTGAATATTTGGAGGACATTCCATGTTCCTCAGACCCCTTGATGGTCCCTTTTTGTGTTTTTTAATCTGTTGCAATAAATAGATGTTAATTGACGTTAAAAATAAAAGAAAGACCACCAGGAGGTCTGGAGGACATGGTTTTCAGTAAGCTACGTTTTTCGTATTTGTTTATTAAACTTAATTAAATTAAGAGTGCCATTAAGAATTTTAAGTAAATTAAATATACGTAGAAGACAATGTATCTGAAGGAAATTCTATGCTTTCTAGATTCCTTGGTGTTCTTCCTTTTATTGAAGTTAAAAATCAATAAACATCCTTTTAATCAAATAGAGTATAAAATTACATCAAAAAGAACCACCAGGGGGTCTGGGGGACATGAAATGTCCTCCAATTGCACTGTCTTCTACGAATTTTTTATCCAAATATCCTGAAATCTTTCTTTATTTTATTCACGTTTAACCAACTAAATAAGAAGAGTGCAAATTGCAGGGTATCTGAAGGACATTCTTTGTCCCCTAGACTCTCTGACGGTCTTTTTATAGTATTGTTAAAAATATTAAACATTCCTAAGTCTTATAAGAGCAAGAAACATGATAAAAGAAGGACCACCAGAGGGTTTGGGGGACATAGAATGTCCTCTACGTATTCTACTACTTATATCTTTATTTTTTAAATAAAGTACTGTCGTATTATCACTAAATAGAAGCTGTCTGATGAATTGGGATTGTCTTTTAGGTACATTGCTATTCACGAACTAATTGATCCTTTAGTTGTTTATGTTTTATCAAAAAATAGACATTCCATGTCCTTCAGGTCTTTTAATGATTTTTCTATTATAGAAAAATTCATGTCATTCAGACATTTTGGTGGTCTTTCTTGTATATTATTTTTTTACTTTCTTAATCTAAGAGAGATGGAATGTCCTCCGCGTTCCTTGTTATGTTGGAACTTATAATTAAATTCGCAAAAACTCATCAGTAATGTATGTTTTATTAGTCAACAGAAAAAATAAAAAACAGAGAAGGTATTCCATGTTCCCTAGATCGTTTTTTTAATAATAAAAGAACCACCAAAGAGTCTGGGAGACATGAAATGTCCTTCAGATATTCCATTACTTCATCACTGATGATTAAACATAGAAGTATAAAGAATTGTTTATATTTTAGTCAAATTTTTATAGCAACAATTAAGAGTAAATTGTTACCAGAGTAACTGGAGGACATTCCATGTCTTCCAGATACCTTGGTGTTTCTTTTTTAAGTTTTTTTTAAATATTCGGCTTGCCGTTTTTTCCTTTTTAATGGTAAAATATAAATAAATAAAGAGTTGTCAAGTTTTTAAAGTAACAATTAAATGAATATAGATAGCAATGCATCTGGAGGACATTCCATGTCCCCCAGATTTCTTGGTGATCTTTCTTTTATGTTGTTTTTTATTCTGTTGCAATATAGAGATGTTCACTGATTTTCAACAATAAAAGAGCAATCACCATGGGATCTGGAGGACATGGAATGTCCTTCAGATACCTTGCAATCAACACTATTCTTATTTAGTTGATTAAACTTGAAAAAATGAAGAAAGTTTTCAGGATATTTGAATAAAATTGAGAGTACGTAGAGAGGAGTGCACCTGGAGGACATTCTATGTCCCCCAGACCCCCTGGTGGTCCTTTTTTTACCTTGTTTTTTGCTCTTATACAACATAAGAATATTAAATTTTTTTTTAACAATAATAAAAAAGGACCACCAGGGGGTCTGGGGGACATGTATTTTCCTCCAGGCACCTTGCAATCTACGCTCTTCTTATTTAGTTAGATATACTTGAAAAAATGAAGAGAGTTTTCAGGATATTTAGACAGAATTGAGAGTACGTAGAGAGCAATGCACTTGGAGGACATTCCATGTCCCTCAGACCCCCTGGTGGTCCTTCTTTTACCATGTTTCTTGCTCTTATACGACATACTGAATGTTTTTTAATAATATAAAAAGAATTATCAGGGGGTCTGGGAGACATGGAAATGATAGATAGTGTGCATTTAGAGGAATTTCCATGTCCTCCCGACATTCTGATGGTCCTTCATTTACTTGTTAGTCTGCAGAGCACCTGAAGGACATTCCATATCCCTCCAGACCTCCTGGTAGTCCTTCTTTAGCAATGGATACCCAAATAGCGTATATATAATGTAAGTATTTTGTAATTTATCATGTCGATCATTTGCAGAAGTCCAGTGCCACTAAATGTGTAAAATTCGCGAACAAGATTGTGCATTTGATCACTGAAACTACTCATCTGACATCCACAACAGTTGCTTTTTTGGATCATATTATTGTTTTTAAAAACTATTTTTGGTGTTGGAGTGTATAATGTTGCTGACCACTGTTTAATTGTCTACGTTTTGAAAATTGAGAATAAAGAGTCTGCCTAGATTTTACACATTAAGGTACTTCTTTGATTTTGATCAGAATTTACTTTTGCTTTAGTATCTGAGGTTTTTTGAGTATATGTTTGTGTGTGTGAATGTATTTTCCGGGTCTGAGGCCCGTGGGAGAGCAGCCGGCCCCTTTTTTATGGCTATTCTAATTGAGATTGTAAAAATTATGCAGAGAATACTCAAAATGCAAAAAAATGGAAATATATGAAAACACAAGGAAACTTAAAAGAATTAAAATAGACTGATTATAGAGGAAGAAGCGAAGAGAGTAGCCGAAAGGGAATATATGGGGCAACATAGTGCAAGTGGAAAAAGAACAGTGAGCGAGAGATCACCAGAAGGAGATACATTAAAGGATCAACTGAGAAGAGAGAATGGAATGTCCTCCGGGTGCATTATTACCTATTTACTCTTACTTAATTGTTACTTTGAAATCTTAACAACTCTTTATTTATTTGTATTTTACCAATCTAAATGAAGAAAATACTTGGGGGACATTCCATGTCCCCCAGACCCCCTGGTGGTTCTATTTTTTTAAGTTTTTTTTATTCTTTTCCAACAGAGAGCAAATACAACAGGTATACTGTTTTCTATATATTTCTAATTTATTGTTAAGAGTATTTACAATAGTTTAATTTTTTACTTTAATTAATCAATATAATAATAATTAAGATTAAAGTAATGGAGTACTTAGAGGACATTCCATGTTTTCCAGAACTCTGACGCTTCTTTTCTAATTTATTTTGAACTCTATTTTCTCTATAAACATATGGATTTACACTGATTTTTAAATTACAGATTACTAGAAATGGATATTGGTAAATCAAAATTTATTAAAAATTGAAAGTAATTCACTAGCTTTCAATCATCGTTGTAATCTTTGTCATGGAAAAATAAATATAAAAACATTTTTATGATGAACACAGAAGGTACAATCAATAACAGAAGACTAAAGAAGTTGATGAAAGAACTGCTGGGAGAGTTGAAGGGCATGAGGAGAGAACAACAAGAATTCAGAGGAGAAATCAAACAACTAAAAAAGGAAAATGAAAAGTTGAATGAAAGGATATTGGACGTACATTCATCGAAAACAAACTAAAGACTAAAATCAAGCTACGATCGATCACGGAAAGTAAGCGTGATGGGGAGAAGAGAATGGTTGTAACATACCTTTGAACAAAAACAGCAGATAATGAGAGCAAAAAAAAACATGTTAAAGGGGTCTCAATGTGAAAGAAACAACAGAGTGAAAGTAAAAGATGTTAGAGTTAGAAGAGGGCATGAGATAAGGAGTGATCATTACCTATTGTTGACAGAAATAAAAGTAGAGAGAAAAACAGGAAGACAGACAAAAAAAAGAAAAAAGTATTCCTAGGAGATAAGAACTTACAAACCAAGAGAAAAAGAAATAGCCCAAGAATTTGAAAGAGAAATGAATATGGCAATAAAGGAACTGCAAGCAGAACAAAACATAACAAAGACCAGGAATGGGAAATGATAAAATTATGTTTTATAGAAACGGTTAAAAAGGTATGGGGGACAAACAGACAGAGTAGTTGCAAGAAAAGACAGCAAAGTGAACAAAATAAAGAAAAGAATAGATAAAAACAAAAAAAGAGAAATGAAAGTAATTTCTAAATGAGAAAACAATGTGCAGCTATGAAGAATATAAGAATAACAGGGTGAAGATTAAAAAAATGATCATTAAAGAAAAACAAATAATGTGGGAGGAATTCGATAATAAAATGGAAGATGATGCGAAAGAAAATAGGAAGATGTTCTACAGAACACTAAAGAACTTGAAGAACTGATTCAATATAAATAAATAAAGAATTGTAAACAACAACTAAAGATGAGTAAACAGTGCACTTGATATAGAATGTCCTCCAGGTGCGCCGTCATCTACGTACTTCAAACTTGTATTTTAAAATCTTAGTATTATTCTTTTTTTGCTAAGGTTTAATCAATTATTAAAAAGACGTGAAACACAACTTAAACAAAAAATAAAAGTACGTAAATGAAAAAGCACCTGGGGGACGTTCCATGTCTTCCAGATCTCCTGGTGATCTTTCTTTTATAATTGAAAATTAGTAAATATTTCTTTGTTGCAACAGCATCTTTAGTTGTTGCTTTGAAAGCTTTACTATTCTTTATTTATTTATATTTTACTAATCAAAAGAAAGAAAATAGCAAGTCGAATACCTGGAACTCTATTTTTCTTAATTAAATCGATCAACTTAAAAAAATTAAATACCTGAACATTATCCTTGACAAGTATAACTTTTTTTTTGACAAGGATAAAATTATTCTTGACCAGGATAACATTATCCTTAACAAGGATAACATTATTCTTGACAAGAATAACATTATCCTTGACAAGGATAACATTATCCTTGACAAAAATAACATTATCCTGGTTAAGGATAACATCATTCTCGTCAGGGATAACATCATCCTTGTAAAGGATAACATTATCCTTGTCAAGGAAAACATCATCATTGTCCAGGATAACATTATCTTTGACAAAGATAACATTATCTTTGACAAGGATAACATTATTCTTGACAAGGATAAAATTAACACAAAGTATCCAGAACTGAACGACAGACAGTTCACAAAACACTAAAAACATACAAACTGAGAGGTCAGGAAATCGCCAGAAAATACGAAGAAGCGTTAGAACTAAAGATTGAGGAACACAAAGAGATATATGACAATGCAAACACTGAGTGTATGTGGAATAGTTTAAAGGATGACATATTGAAGGTGACTAAAGAAGTATGTGGGAGTTACATGGCA
>JAUIMW010002536.1:0-10580 GCA_033557785.1 Enochrus cinctus | reverse complement strand
TGAGGATACAAAAAGATCTGTATACTGATAGACTGCCAAGCGACCCTAGCTCTAGATCTACATCTTACACACAAGCAGGACTAAATAAGTGTGTTTTAACAGTTTCATACTACTCGGGAACACAATATGAAACGAATAATCAAAATAAACTAGATATCATCAGAAGAGAGTTCAGAACATTTATTGGTCAAGTAACTGGACCACCTTTACAAGATAAGAAAAACTGAGAACAGTACTTGTCGACTATGCCAAAAGAAAATAGAAAGACAACATCTTTTATGTTCATGCCTTGTGATAGTCCAGAACAAAGAAGATCCCCATCAAACTAATCAAATACCCGCAAATTTGTCCCAGAAGTGTAATGGTATCTATAAATATATAATAAGAAATTATATGTGCTTCATCAGATAGGCGCAAAACTTGAAACAATATCACCTCACTGAGCTGTATGCAGTAAATAGGTTAAGTCGACTGGGGGACTGAAATATTATCTCTACTTAAACATTGAACATTGTTGAATTTTGTGTCCAAAAATTATGATTTGTGGACAGCATTGATTTTCTGTTACCATTTAAAGAAAACTGCTGCATAACCGCATTGGATGGTTATCTCTGGCATATTTTAAGTAATTTAACCCTATGCTGAGTAAAGCGTAGCTAAAGATGCTTACGTGCACAGAGTTATTATTATTATTATCAAATAATAATTACAATTACATCTTTTATAATTCGTTTGTAATTGATTAAAAGTTTGTATATTATTGTTTTTTTTTCTATTTTAATTAATATTTCTGGGAATTTCTCGTGCTGTTGAGGAAATGGAGGGACGTACAAAGATGTTCGTCTATGTTTGTCAAAAAAGAAAAAAAGTAAATCAGGGTGCCGAATTCAAACTACATTTATGTGTAAATAAGGCAATATACCTTTGTGACGCGTAGGTTGTTTCCTAGATTTTTATTCAGTGCGGAACAATGCAATAAAAAATTAATTAAATTAAAATAAAGATAAACTTTTTATTTATAATTTTTTTTTATAAATAAAATAAAAGTAAATTCTACAAAATTACTGTTTTTTAATTTGCAATAAAGCTGTTCTACTTGTGCCAATTTCTAGAGTTTAGTATCAATTAAAGAACCCAGCAGAGGGTTAAAAAGTACCTGATTAAGTTTGTCTCGACTCACTGTATTGAATTTTTCTTTAGAGAAATCTTTCTATTGATATTGGCGGTACTCGTCTCTTGTTTTCCAAGTATGTAAAGAATATTGGATATGGGAATAGAAATAGATATTGACATCAAATTTCGTTCTCTCGTATTCTGTTTAATTAGAAAGGCGTGTTCTTCCCTTAGAGCTATCTATCCTCATCGTCACTTACACCACATGTTCGCAACTTCTTCTGTGATAGTTTAGTTTTGAGTCATTTTAATTATTGTTTTTGACCTTTGTCTGGATGCTGCGAATTCGTCTCGGATGCAGAAGGTGCAGAATTCATGTATTTGTTTTTTTATGGTTTGAATTTTTGTTCCAGAATACTTCTAAATTACTACTTTGATATTTGCCTATAGTATTCGGAGGAAATGTCACCTAACATGTTTCTTACATAAAATAATAGTATTCAAAACTCCGCCATTACATGAATTTTTATCTTTTAGAACTGACGTACACAACTTGAAGCTTCGTCATCGTGGTCATGTATCAGCACCTAAATCATTATTTTGTTGTTCATTTACTTATATGATCTATTTATATTAATGGTGACATCAAGATGTAGCCTCCAGTTCTTTTTCACAACCAGGTCAAGGTCAGGCTTCAAGAGTCTGTATAATTTTCATTTTTAATATTTTTTAATTGGTATTTATTATTATTTATTTCAAAATCGTAAAACCACTTGGAAGATACTATTTCTTTAACTGCACATTTTGATCAGGTTGTTATCTGATATTTGTGTATTATAAATCGATGGATGGTAGACATAGAATGAAAGATTGGCTCAATCGAGGCAAGTTCTCAGAAGGGGGTAATTTCATTCCGGGATATGAGGGAGGCAACGGGTCTGACTGACCACCAAATCCGTTACCAGCGAGAGAGCTCAAAATATAAACAGTACTTGGAGCGTGCCAGAGAGGAACAAAGGGCGGCCTCACATACCTCTTTTCATCAAGAGGAGCTGACCCCTGGGGTCTCCACCACTAACGCGCCCTCCATCTCTGCCCCTGTGGCAGCCAGCTCTTTCCCACCGGCATCCCGAGTACCCCAGAGGTGCTATTCCATTAAGTATGGAACCCAAGCCTCTCGCTGTCTGCGAACAGGATGAAGAGACCCCGATCTTCTCCTACGAGTTTGTCATAATGGATGGACTGTATTAGTTTTAATAGAATTTGTAATTTTTATTAACAAACTTTCCTACTACTACTAAATCGAGGGTTATAATTTCGCAAGTGTAAACAATATTTAACATCTATGAGAATACATTACTGATTGTTATTTCATATTATGTAAGAATACTTTGCACAGGTACTTTTTATGTCGACCTGTTGACCGAGGATAGTTACAGAGCAGTACATATACTCTGCTGAATCTCATAATTACAAATTTTGTTTTTGAAGATTTTTATAATGACCTGCAGCCTGTTCCCTGGAGTTGTATTTAGAAATTCAATGTCTTATTTGAACTATGCAGCTCACAATAGGTCTGTAATAGACTCATGGAGGGATCTGCAGGATGATATGCAAAGGGTTTGAATGAAATAAGCTAATTCTTTTTATAAACTCTCCAAATCTTCTATTACACTGAATTTTTTTAATAAGTATTTACCCTGGAGTTGTCAATGAAGTATCATAATGAAATGCAATTGCACAGGAACCAAACCTGAGGCACTTAGAGAGCAAACACAGGACACTTCAGAGGCTAGTTATAGCTCTATATAAAAATTCTAATTTAACGGAATTCAGGTGGATAATGTACTCAAAATTGTTCATTAAATTAAATCTAATTCATATGGACTCGATTCAATCAATATAGAAATATTATACTGTTGTTCCTTAGTTTATACATTTTTGAATACTTTTCTTAATGCATAGAAGAAAGCTTTCATAAAAGTAAGAATACACATTGCTCGTTTGTACGCTGATGATATCCATCTGTATTATTTCATTTAACATAATTGACCTACAAAATATTAGTGTTAGTATTTTATTAACCCTTTGCGGTCCAATAAAATTTCACGAAGTTCCTGATTTAATTTACGAAAAAACTACAGATATTTTGTCAGTTATATTTAATGAAGTTCATTTGTATATTTTTAAATATGTTTTTGAAAAACTTTGATTATTTATATTTTTTCAAGGCATGGTAATTTTCAAAACATATACCTGGATGTAACCCAGGTTTTTTTGAGCAAATTACGCAAAAATATACGGTATAATCATGTCGGAATATGTCCGACATTGGACCGCAAGCGGTGAAATATTTTGTCGGATATATTCCGACATAGGACCGGAAAGGGTTAATGTATTGTAGGTTTGTAAATTATTCTATTTTTATTTCCACCAGATCCTAGGTGGGTTTTTTCCTGTTTTATATTTTATTTTATTATTTTTGTGTAAAATATAATCAATTACTTGTCTTACAACCAAGGTCAACTTTCTGCCTCATTAAAAAAAAATAATGAAATTATTTAAAGAACATGTACTCCTACATCCAAGTCAGCACGGGTATAGGTATCATAAATCTACCACGACAGTCCTACTGCAGCTTGTTGAAGCTGCAGCTGCTAGCCTTGATGCCAGGACCACTGAAATGGTCTTGTACGGAGCTTTTTTGACGCTGCAGCTGCTAGCCTTGATGCCAGGACCACTGAAATGGTCTTGTGCGGAGCTTTTTCGACGCTGTACCTCATGAGATCATGTTTCAAAAACACAAATTTTAAGGAACTAGAGGAGTACCAAACAACCTGATTGTTGTTTGCTGAAATAGAAGGATCTCTGATAGGATGCTTGTGGAGTCAAAGTTGCCTCAGAGATCAATTCTTAGCCCCACATTCTTTGTGATTTTCATAAACTATCTACTCTACCAGACAAACGAAACCTGCCGTATGCTGACGATATAAATAAATATATCTTATTTAGTGAATGGAGGTGGGAGAGGAGAGGTTAACAGAAGGTGCATGGACGACATGAGTAACAGCACCCATAGGTTCAACACACAGTGTTCATTAATGAACAGAAGATGCAAACACTGTTAAATTCTTGGGAGTAATTTTGGACCCGAGATTTGATTAGCCAGATCACAAAAGAACAGTGACTCCGAGACTGGTGACAGTGATACTACACTCTGTTCCACTCTGTAACCACCTACCCGATACTGGTTTGGAAATCATCGAGCCACCTCTCAAGGATTCTCACTTTACAAAAGAAAAGCAATCAGGGTACTTAACGGAATGAGCAGCATGGACAGTTTCAGGAACATTTTTAAAATAAATAGAACTTACCATCACCTCTGCGTACATTTGTCCACAGCAATTGGAACTCTCTTATATGTTCTCTACCACTGCCTTCTGATATGTATTTAGATGAGGTGCAGTATCTTATCTACAAGATGTTGTCGTTAGTTTTGCCATCTATTTTTCTAGAGTCTGTGCTGCTGATTATCTAAATGATGAGTTTGTTCCATTAAACTTTCTCAATGTGGGCTTTGTCTCGAGGCTTAATCATTTTTCCAGTCTGGTGATCAAAAACTAAGTTGTGTCATTACATGAACTTCTTCCTTTTATATTCAATCTGCGCCTTCTGGGTTGTTTCCAAAATGTCAAACAATTTAGGAGTTTAATACTAAAGAAAAGCAAAGCACATTAAAACAAAACATTGAAGAATTTGGAAGTATGTGAAATACTATATGAAACAAATATTCAAAGACAAAATCTTGATAATGTGCCCTCTATTATTATACTAAACTTTAAAACAGAATTAAAAGTGTGTAATATGTTACCTTTATAGAAAAACATGTCTGGTATTAAAAAAGTTACCAGTGTGCATAGTTTCATTTTTGACGATTTTTAAGCCCAAAATTTATTTACAAAATATAGAAAATTTATAATTTAAAATCTACAGTATTTAAACATAAACTATAAAGAAAACTCAATAATTAAATTTAGTATTGATGGAGTATTGACGAGAGAAATATTGATGATCCAAAAACCATTACTTATATATCAAATTTTAATTAAATATCAGTGTTCATTTAAAAACAAGAACAAAAGTATGTCAATTTCTGTACAATCTATACAGATGGATCGTATGATCCTGCCAGTGACAAAGCCGGTTTGGAATGGTCACCCATATACTTGTGGCAGAGTTGTATGGTTTACTGACCTCGGTATAGATGATTGAACGAAAAAAACCTGGAGACTATCTGATTTGTACTGACTTGAGAAGTGCATTGGAAATTATAGAAAAAACAAGTTTCAAAGCATCAGATTGTATAAACTGTTGATGAGATTGACTTTTTGATCAGGTTAATTTGGATTCCTGTACATAAAGGGATTTATGGGTTAGGAAAATCTAAAGAGCACTGAAGAGTAAGAAGAAGACTTTCTTATTTACACACCCTCCAAACCAAAATAAAACAGACAAACAATCCAGCACGGAACATTTATCTTTTTACTTCACTTTCCAAATTTATCCTGATCTTATTAGCACACAGCAAGCACTAATACGGAAGTCAATGAAACACATGTTACAAATAGGTAAATGAATTATAACTGTTATCTAAAAATCCCATATGTTTTGTTATTCTATATTTTATGTTGTTTTTAAATCTATACAGGTATTTAAAATTTGATGTAAAATGTATTATAACTCGAGGGCTTTAAAAAAACCTTCGTACTCCAGATGCGACCCGCAGACCTCAACACTCTAGAGTAAGATATGTACGTTGTTTTGGAAATCAAAACACACTAAAACAACAAGTGTGTTGTTTTAAAAAACAAAACACTCTATAGTAAGATATGTGCTTGATTTTGGAAAACAAAAGATACTGGCGCAGTGCTGTACAACTTGTCCCTAACCGCAAGCCAATTTTTCTTTAGCAAACATTTCGAGGGCAAAGAACAATAGATTAATGAATTATAACTATTACATTTTATGTGGTTTTCAAACGAATACAGATATTTATTTAAAATTTGATGTATAAGCAATGGTTTTTGGATCGCACCAAATTCAAAATCCTGTTAAAGATATCACCAATATCTTTTTCGACAATACTCCATCATAACTAATTTTAATTACTATTATGTTCTTAATAGTTGATGTTTAAATATTGTAGATTGAGAACAATTTTAAATTTATGAATTTTCTATGTTTCGTAAATAAAGTTTTGGCTTAAAAGTCGTCAAAAATGAAACTTTGCACGTTGCTTTTGATTTGAAAAAAATATACCTAAGAGTTGTCGCCCAACAATCATTAACTCATATAATTGACAGTTTTAATGTCTCGATGGAAGAAAGCTGTTGCTGTACTCCTTCCGAAGATGTAATCCCCTAAAAGAGTAAAATATTTTAGATTTATTAGCTTGCTGCCAGCTCTGTTAAGGTTCTTGAAAATGCCATTCAAACTCAAAAACAGTGTTAATGTTACTGTAAAACTTACTAACACATTAACATTGAAATTTTAGGTTGACCAAAAGCGATTTTTCATCACTTTATCATCAATTGATTGATCAAGTGATTGATTTGCACATAATTGATCATCAAGCAACTCATTCAATTTCAATAAAAGTGGAACTTGAAAGTAAGAGAAAAATAAAATTTAGGAATGAAGTTTTCACCAATGTTCATAATTTAAAACTTGCCTTATTAAATGTAGATGGACAACCCTGCTCGATTTTCCATGGACAAAGCGGAGTTTTATGTTTTTTATAGCAGTCTCATAGAACTGTATTACACATATATCCATGAAAAAGAAAAAAATAGTAGCAAAATAAAAAAGCTAAATACTCAAAAGAAATTATGCATCTGGAGTTGATACTGAAAATAATTTCTACTGCAAGAAAAGACAAGATTTCATAGGGTGCATATGACAGTTAAAACTATATACATATAAACATGAATTACAAAGTGAACAACACACGAAGTACATTCACAACAAAAGAACTAAATACCTATTTTCTCAAAATCGGATCCACTTGTACTGCTAAATGAGATATATGTCAGTTTAATCCAAGTTCATGGGGTTCACTACTGAAACAGAAATTATGAATATTATTAATTTCTTACAAACAAAACACTCAAAGGACATATATGGCTTATCCACATCTTTAATAAAGAAGATAAAATAAGAAATAATTTTTCTATTGCTCATGTGGTGAACAAATGTTTGAGCGAAGGGTTTTTCCAGTTGCCCTTAAAATTTCAAGAGAAGTCCTTTGCATAAAAAGGAAGTCTACATTATCAAGTCTTTGAAAAACGAATTAAAATTCGATTAGTGAACTTCCTTGAAGCGCGAGGCATGGAGGAAGAACATGGTTATAGGCAAAATAAATCAACTACAGCAGCTGCCTTGAGTATGATTGAAACAATAATTTAAGCTTTAAATAAGAAAGAAATGGTCAACCTTACAAGCTGTAACCTTAGCTCCCATCCTTTTTATTTTGACATGACATTTTCCAAGATATTGCTACATGTAGATGATGCATCTTTTCTCAATGTAGGAAAAGAAATGATGGAAGTGGATCTGAAGACTGGAAACTGATTCAAATTGAGAGAGAGTCAATTTGCTCTCAGATTTTCAATATATTGGTGGACCTAATAGGAGTAAGTACTTCGTTGTTTTAACTCTATTCAAAGTTATTTCAGTTAAATTATTGGAATTAGGAATTGAATATTTAAATATTTGGTTGATAAAAATTCAAGTACTATTAAAATTATAGAATAAAGTGACTTGCTACTCTTGATTTTAATAGATTACATTATTATGTATAATGAATATAATGTATTTATTACTAAGAAAAAATATACTATAAAATATAAGTTTCAAAATCATCTCTATCATTCACATATTGCCAATAAGGGACATATAATGGCATTGCTACACCATCATTCTTTGGTATGTCATTCATATAAAAAATAGATATGTCTCCACAATTGACCTCTTATTAATTTTCAGCCACTCTGAGTGTATCACACTCCCCTCTTCTCTCATTACCACTCTGACATCTGCCCATAAGGTAGCTTTTGACCAAGTCTAGTGACAGGACTTATGTCTCACCTACTTCTTTTCTTGAATAAGGAAAAAGGTATTTCAATTGTCAGGTTGATGACATGAGTCAGACATTTGTCTATTACATCTATTATTTTTTTAAGGAACGCAACAGGGATCACACTCCAGACTTTTAAAGACTTTTTATTGTGTCTCTCACTTCGCCCCGCAATACTGTCATGAATATGTTGTTACTATTATTTAAGCAACAATTTTCCCAGACTGACTCAATATTACACTAAGACACAAACTTAAAAAATAGTCATTAATTTTATTCAGTATCCCAATGTTGCTTTCTACTGAAATTTTTGCTTTTTAATGTTGTTAATTATCCTATGTGTGAGACTCGATGCCTCTTAAACTCTATTATCCTTTTTGCTTTTCTGAACCTCCTTAGGATTTCACTGTACTTTTTAAAGAATTACTTCTCAAAGGGGTATCTCCTATTGATTTGTTCTCAACAAGAATCAAGATCTTTTTAAGACAAGTTGAAGGGTTCAATTTTTCCTTTTAATGAGTTTCATTTGTCAACTGGTTCCGGCAAACAAACCTTTATGCTTTTTCGTCATTTTTTTAAAATAAATTTGAGTTCATCTAGTTCGACCAGTGTAGAGAAGATTTACAATAATGAGCTTTTTGGACATAACATCTGAGTCTAAGTTGGCCATCCACCCGATAACACCTAATACGTAAATAATAATTAATTGTTTTACTAGTTTGTACAAGGGAGACTTTAGTACACAAGTATAAACAATACCTCCACAACAATGGTAGATAATATCATCATAAATGATTTTATCTACAATGACTCCTGAGTTCTGGACGCAGAGATTGAGATTTTTGGTAGGGATATTGCAACAATAATGAGGCATTCCTATATAAAAATAAATTCAATCCTGAAAGTATGAAAGATGTATATGGTTCCCTGTTTTGATTGGGTCTGAACTATATGCTCTGAGTAATCCCAATGATGCCGACAACTACATCTATGATGTGTTGCATAGAATTCTCTAGGAGTATCTCCTAATAAAGTTGAAAGCTCACAGAAAGAAATCTATATGGATAACTGACGAGGTGAGAATTTCAAGTGGAATTATTATACCAGTATAATCTCCATCTCACGCCTAAAAAGACCTACAAAAAATGATATAATATCTACAATATATTGCTAATGCTTCAAGTAAAACAAAAACTACTTGGGATTTGATTGGAGAACTCACTTAAAAAAAGAAAGATAGGTTTAGACAGATTTGGAGGTGCTAAATGAAATAAACATCATAACATAACATATCTAACTGAATATAAGCACAAAATAATATCAACTCTAACCTATTTCTAAGGGCGATAACAGAAGAAAAGGCTAGTGATGTCATAGAGAATTGAACAATACAAACAGTGTTTTGATTATTAGCTACCAGTGGCATTGTATAAGGATATGTTAAAGGTCATCAAAAAAACCGATAAACTATATTGTGAATATCTCCTTGTAAACCGGCACCTTTCTTGCAAAACCTAAAAACACCATTGTAAAAACTAGTTTTTTAAAGGGAAATGAAAATAATACATCAAACTAGAGACCCATAGCTTTTCTGCCAATAGGTAATAGGCTATTTCAGAAGATTATCGCTAACCAACTGATAATGCACATGTTTTGTAATAATTTTATTACAAGTGTTTGTTGGGAGAAGGGACACTCGGCCAGCTATGGTGGACTATCTGAAACAGGTCTTCCATTCAATGAATAACAGCCTTGTGATTAGTACTTTTTTATATATAGATCTATGGGATAAAAGGAGTACCACTCATGCTTCTAAACAATTACTAAAAAAAGGGCTACAATACATCAAAAATTGAAATTATTTCCAGGTATTTCCAGTCGAAATTCAGGTTGACGGTGGAAACTTCTCTTCTAGGAATACTGCTAGCTTCTTTGCAATATTCTGGATTTCCGCCTTCATTAGAAAACACATTCTATCACAGCATTACAATGGAGTAGCATTCCAGTTATAACTATGTCAATACATCCATTTCAAAATATCTTATGGTATATTGTGTACTTTAAGGTTGCAAAAATCATGCTTACAAAATGTATTTATCATTAAGAATAGAGCAAACATATAGACCTGCCTTTAAAGAACACAAGATACTGTCATTATGATATAGATAACACAATGTTGCATGTTGCAAGACGGCAAGCAGATTCCATATACACATCTCTTAACTATTAAGAAACAGTTACCAATATGAAAATTTAAAAATAGATTGAAGAGTCTAAAAGATATTGAAGAATTTTTTGTCATGGATACCAAAAAATTCACACTATATATATA